>CABFWB010004370.1:0-17199 GCA_902151455.1 Timema bartmani
GGGGTCTCACGCGCAGGCGCGCCCTGGCCAAGTGGGCGTTGGTTGCCCTCCGTCGTCGTCTGGCTCCTTAAGGGCCGCCCCCACCGTGATAATGGGTGAAGCGGGGGGCGTGAGGACAATGATCTGGTCGCAACCGGCGCCCGAGTCGCCCCAGCAGCACATGGCGGCGGCATCTACCTCCAGTTCCTGCTGGTCAACCTCCTCCTCCGCGTCCAGTGGAGGTGGGAATGGCGGCAACGAGGAAAGCGCCGCGGCGCAGCTGCTTCTGAACCTGGGTCAGGAGCACCACCACCACGTGGCTCCCCGCCCCCAGGCGCCGCCCCTTAACATGGAGCGACTGTGGGCAGGAGACCTGACGCAGCTGCCCGCGTCGCAGCAGATCCAGGCGTTGAACTTGACATCGGTGCCGTGGCAGCACAGGAACGGGGGTGGCGAGGTTGTCGGGGGTGGTGTCAAGCCCCCTGCGGTGCCGAGCCACCACCCGGAGGAGGCGGAGGAGGACGAGCAGCCCATGATCTGCATGATATGTGAGGACAAGGCGACCGGCCTGCACTACGGCATCATCACGTGTGAGGGGTGAGTGCTGCTCGCCTTCTTTCTCTCTTCCACTCACTCACTCCACCCCCGACTGGGGGCAGTGCTTGGAACAAGGGGGTGTAGCTCAGGTTACCGATTAGTCAATACTTGGGGGACAGGCTCGTGGCTTAGTAGGTTATGCTTCTAAAAACGTACAAAAAATGTTTGTTTTAAATAATTATTAGAATGATTAACTTCAGCAGATATTATGATAATTAACATAATCACCTTCCTTTGAATACAAAACATGATCTCAAAATCAAATGTCTTAGAAATATAATTATTATAAAGATAATTTGTTGATTTTAATTAATTTGTTTATTACTAAATAATTGCTGACCCCGGTTTTGGGGTAAAGTGCTCGCCTCAAGACTAGAGGTTCATGGGTTCAAACCTAGCCAGGGTCGATGGAATTCTCCTTGAGAAATAAAATTCTGTAGCACAGCTTCCTTCGGAGGGGAAGTAAAGCTGTCGATTGTGGTATGTAAAAGGAAGAAATATCTTTCCTGGCAAAATTGGTAGGCCCTTTCGCTCTCACTCATATTCTCATACACTTAGATAATCAGTCGCACGTTAAATACTTCAAATAAATATAATGAATATCAAATAACTATTTGCGGTTGATGACATTGTCAGAATTCTTTCTTTTTTTATTAGTAAAATAAAATTGGGTATTAATGTTTTCGTTGATCTAATAATGTTTAAGCAAAGTTTTCATAAAAGTTAATAGGTCTCCTCTGTAGCCTTGTTCCAAAAACTGTTTAAAATTCTCCCATATTGTTTCCGCCTATTCTTGTAAATAACACAATAATTTATTTTACTCGGCAGGATATTGAGAGAATGGTAACAACCCTTATAAAACTATCTATTTTTCCTTTCTTTTTTTTAATATATATCTGAAGTTTACCTTCAATTTTCTTTTTATCTGTATTCTTCCAACATTTTCAGGAAGTCACCTCCGATGGCGTACACTTCAATTACCGACGCTCCTTTGTTAACGATGTAGTTAAGTCTCACTTATCCTCGAATACTCGGAATAGAGAGCCAAGACTCTGGAAAACATCGGTGGTCGAACGCTTTAAAAGGCATCCCTCTTGACTGCCCCGATGTTAGGGAGATCAAGGTTCGAATCTTGGTCAGGTGTACTGAGGGTATTTTTACTTAATGGTTTCCCCACTTTATCTTCACGCAAATGCAGGTAAACTTAATCTGAATTCATCTCTTCCTCATCCTTAATATATTAGCATAATTAGGATACAAGTGTACAAACCTAACAGATTGTAAGATGCAATGAAAAAAAAATCAAGTTAATTTAATTACTTGAATAAAATTTTACAAACTTTAGTAAAACGAAGCCAAAAAAAAAAGTTTCTTAAGATGGTGAGCAAGTAGATGTACCGATATTTCAATATTTATAAGTGTGTAAAAGATGTGAAACAAGGATGTGCGGTAATTGAAGGGTACACTCACGGAATGTGAAGGAAAGTCCCTCTTTCTTGTCTCCTTCTGTCCGGTGGATTGGGCAGGTCTCGCTCCAACCCACAGAACCAAGATGTCCTCGGATGTTACATTAATTCATTTTACGAGCGTTCTCTTTCGCAAAATCCATGTTTAAAAATATAGTTTGCTATGTTTGAACTAACCCCGGGTTATCATGGATCTATATATATTTTCAACTCTCTATCTTCAGAGGTGGTTCCTGTTCCACTAAAGTTGAAAGTTTCACGAATGAAGGAGATATTCTAAAATGTATAAACTTGACGGTAAATACACTCGACTATATTAAACATATTTCACTTAAGCCATATAATATTTTGGACTCTTTTTAACAATTTGAATAGAAGGTGACTCTTAGTTGAAATATTTGTTTGAATTACCCCCGTGGAGCATATTAGACACGTCACACACGTGGACAAATCAGATTTTAGGGTATTTACTGGGGTTTTTAACAACTTGCACTTACTGACAATGTCTCTTTACGGGGAGGCTATCGTGTTAGATACAGCCGGAAAAATCGAGGCTCGAACTCGACTGGCTGTATGTAGAAACTCCTCGCACCGCGATATGATTTTGCACATTCTCTCTGGGCAAACACTATTATTATTATTGTTATTAGGTGTTCTGTCTCATGACAGGTCCAGTCCTTTTGTCAGTGAACTTAGACAGCCAATGCGCTCTAATCTCTGCCTCTTCCTTCAGCTCACAGAATTTTCTTTTTTTTCTTCAAGTCATCCAATATTTGAATCCTTCTCCTTCCTTTCTAAGCTCCTTAAAATTCGCTTTAGAGTACGACCAGACTTGGATACCAGGACACCTTCACGCAAGGCCTTTGTTAAATATGGGGTTACACACATTTCACGACTACTGCCTAAAGACAGCGACAAATGTAAGCAACTTTGAGTCACTCAAATAAATAACGTGACTTGACATTCTGGCGTCCTGGTTGTTGTGAGCCAGCTCGTCAAGGCTGGGCTCTTCTCTTAGTTCTTCATATTTTAGATCATCATCGGTATCTTACGAATAAAGTAAAATATGCTTGGTGCTACCCCACCAAGTTTATAAACCACAAAAAGGGTTGAAAGTGAGTTTTCTTAATACGGTAGCAACCCTCATCATCTTGGTTCTGCGGTCACGAGGGGGTTTCGGCACCCCTGTAGGATGCGGCTGTCAATCAAGTGTCGGGTTTCCGGTTCTGGTTGTTTCTAGATGTAAGGGTTTCTTCAAGCGAACGGTTCAGAACAGGCGGGTGTACACCTGCGTCGCCGACGGCAACTGCGAGATTACTAAGGCGCAAAGAAATCGGTGCCAGTATTGTCGCTTCAAGAAGTGCATAGAGCAGGGCATGGTACTCCAAGGTTGGTAGCCACACTACAAACTGTTTCTAGTTTCATTTGTTTCCTTAAAATTGTTTGTTGATTGTGTGTGATACGTTTCATCAAAGGACTGTTGTGTTTATTATGACTGATATATCAATCCTTAGTCAGGATTTGAGGGTACATCCTTAGAAAAGAGGATCTATCCTTTTAATCTGAGGATCCATCCTTTTAATCTGAGGCTTTTGTCTTAGTATCCATCCTTTGTAAGAATATGAAGATCCATCCTTAGCTAGGATCTGAGGATGCATTTTTAGAATCTAAGGATATGTCCTTGGGCTCTGAGAATTCATCCTTACTATCTGTGGATACATCTTTAGAAAGAAGGATCTATCCTTTTAACCTAAGAATCCGTCCTTAAGATCTGAGGATTCACACTTATGGTTTGAGGTCCATAATTAGAATCTAAGGATCCATCCTCATGGCCTGAGGCCTTATTCATAGTATCTTAGGATTCGTCCTTAGTAAGAATCTTAGGATCTGAGGATGCATTCTTAGAATCTCAGGACCCATACTTAATCAGGATCAGGATTCTTAGAATATGAGGATTCATCTTTTGTCAGGATTTAAAATCCATTCTTCATCAGGATGAAGTGTTCTCTGAGAGTCTCCTCCTAGTTGTGAATCAAGGATTGAACTCTTGGAGGTGCGAGCGGGGAATAGAATATAATGTGTCTGTAAGATATACGATTATATATATATAGTACTTTTATAATCGAGCCATGCAACATAAACACGAGCCTGCCATCAGCTCTGTGCTTAAACAATTTAAATAACTTTTTTGTGAACTAAAAAAATAACAGCTCACAATAATGTACCTTTTGGTGACTTTATTTTTCAAATATTGCTGTCAAAATGTATATTTATCAATTTACATTTGTCACTAAGTACCACACTAACATTTTTTACTCTCCAAACACTCTGAAAAGTCGATACAATGACCGCGCTGATTGGCAATGTCTGCGTTGACATTCTGTTGAGTGAAGAGGGGAGATTTGTACATCCCCTTACCCTTCTGTCAGTCTCTTCAAGTGAACAATTTAACAATTCAAAGTAAAATAGTCACACAACTCAAGAAAATGGAGTATTATGTCAAAAATGTATTCCAAATAAACTATAATAAAAGCCCCCCTTTTTTTGTGGCCTTATCTAATTTTTCAAAATTACAAAAGTAATGAATGTATTTGTTTTATTATAATAATCAACGAAGTACCTTTGGAAAATTAAGTGTTTATTTGTATTTATAGATTTTTGTACATATCACATGTAAATTTAACACAAGGAAGTTTCGTGAAATTGACGAGTACTGACATTTAAAATAAATGTTTTTCTTGCTTTGCAGCTCCGGTCTATTATCTGTGTCTGGTTTCTATTATTTATTGTAAATATTAACCAGTGTAATTTTGGTGGCAGAATTTAACTTAACATAATCTACAGGAAAGTGAAATTCTTAAAAACTTTTGTGTCACGTGCCTTGGAATGACACTAACATTTCTGGTATATTCTTGTGGGACTGTACATTTTGTTGGAAATATTCGTTTGGAAATGGTGTTTTACACTTTTTTTTTATAAATGATAGTAACTCTATAATGACTGTCTATTTTGATTCAAATTGAAATAGCAACTAAAAAAAACATAATTTTGTATAATTAGGGATAATTATTTCAGTTATTTTGGTAAATTTTTACAGAGCCGTAGAGTCGGTATGCCAAGCCTTTGACTTCTCTATTTTTTTACCATCTGATACAGATGACTTCATAGGATGCTTCTTTGGCGTTGGGAATTTATATTTAAATACATTTGTAGATCCAAATTACAAATTGTGGCTATAAAGAATTTAAACAAACGTATAAAATTAAATATCTCAGCTATCTAGGTAGTCCTCTTAAGAGCAAGGCAAGTGCAACTCTAAATTGAAACAGCGCTTTAGAGCAAGGTACACCTGTACATTTACTGGTTCGAGCTTAGTCGTGTATCTAATTTCCAAGTTAATCAGCCGTGAGACTGGCTCCTAAGATGTGTTCACTGTTGACCTGAGCAGTCTCCTTTGACCCAAGTACAAGGTCCTTTCTAATGTCTTGTCACTGTATTGCTGTGTAAAATGTGCTGTCGAGAGTTGCCGCACAACCGACTAACCCTGGTGTTCTCTTGGAACAGCTGTTCGCGAGGACAGGATGCCGGGCGGGCGCAACTCGGGCGCAGTCTACAACCTCTACAAGGTATAGGTAGACAATCTTTACTCTCTTTAGTTGTTCCCCACTGCCCACGCCCATTCATTGTGCCCGTCCCGTGTCCTACACTTGGTGGGTAAGGACATTATGGGTTAAAAAAAAATGGCGAAAATATGAGGTTTTCTTTACATCAGGGATCTTCGAACTTAACGTGTTTTCATTAGAGTCAAGCTCAAGCGAACTTATTAGCAAGCTCCTGAGTATTGAGTAGAGTCCAATAAATATATATAACACTAAAACTTAACTATGTAAATAAAAATTAACGATTTATTTTATTAAAATTAGAAAAAAATTGAAATAGCAATGGCATTTATATGCTTACTTTTAACAGAACATGGTTTTAAAATTAAAATAGCTTTTTGTTTTTTACATAAAAGAATAATTTAAGTTTATTATTATTACTATTATTATTATTACTATTATTATTATTATTATTATTATAATTATTATTACCGCGTCTTACTACCCCTTCGGGTTATACGCACTTATGCTAATGTGCAATGGTAGGGTGATTGTGAGATGAAATGGAGGACCTACAGTTTAACGTGGAATCCGAACCACGGTAGAGGCCTGACATTCCTCACATTCACAAGTTGTGATTAATACACATCTTGTCAGAGGTGAAGGAAGGGTTTGGCAATCAGATAAATCTGTGCNCCTTACCCCTAGACCACCAGGTCACCTACTATTATTATTATTAGCGCCGAGTCTTACTACCCGGTCGAGTTATACGCACTTACGCTAATGTGTAATGGTAGGGTGATTGTGAGATGAAATGGAGGACCTACAGTTTAACGTGGGATCCGAACCACGGTGGAGGCCTGGCACTCCTCACATTCACAAGTTGTGATTAATACACGTCTTATCAGAGGTGAAGGAAGGGTTTGTGCCAGGACCGAGGATTGAAACCCGGACCCCCAGCACAGAAGTCCGACGCCTTACCCCTAGACCGCCAGGTCACCCAATAATTCAAGTTATAATAAACAATAAGATTGATTTTTAAATAAATAATCAAAAAAACTGCTTCAGTGGTCAAATGGTCTAATCTAAATCATGACTCTCTTCTGATGGTGAGGTGAGGGTTTGAATCTCGGTCGAGCGTAGAGAAAATGGTTTTATATAAAGGATTTTTCCCATCAGCCTCCATGCAAATGCAAGTACACTTCCGCTAAATTCAACTTTCTTCATCCTTAACAAATTATCTTAACTAATAAATGCGTGTAACCATAATGGGTAGTAAGAAAGGGAGCTAAAAATAATACAATTATCTTTCAATTTAATCTAATTTAAGTCCAACCTTTCCCTCCCCTTGTGGAGCGCATCTGTTTGCTTGGAGCTAACCTTGACTTCCTCCTCAACCCTATTTCTCCTCTTCCCCATCTCCCGCCAACTGGTCTTCCTCTTCAACCTTATTTTTCCTTCTCCCCAATCTCCCGCCAACTGGTCCCCATCCTCAACCCTATTTCATCTCCCGCCAACTGGTCTTCCGCCTCAACCTTATTTTTCCTCCTCCCCCATCTCCCGCCAACTGGTCTTCCTCCTCAACCTTATTTCACCTCCTCCCCCATCTCCCACCAACTGAAGCGGCCCCGAGCCAAAGGAGCTATTAAAATCTTGTCTCAGACTCGAACATTTGACCACTTGCAGATCCCTGCTTAACATATTCGCTTACAATTTTGTTTTTCAAGGATCTTGTGAAAAAAAAATTTCAATATAAAAAATATGCATTATTTTTTTATCATTTAGCTCTATAAGTAGCACTGAATAACATATTGTAATGATACTGTTTTCGACCCCTCTCATATATTCAAAAAGTCATAATTGGCGCCCAACGTGGGGCAATATCACAAATAAAATCAAGTATCACTATAATATAACCTGAAAGAGTGGCTAGCACATTTTGATTTGATTTTGTTCAATGTTTTGCTGCCACTTAGATACCAGGGTCAAGAGTATTTGGGATCTCCCTATAAACTTCAGATTACAGCGTATCTTGCCTTGGTAATGCTCTTCTTGAAGCTTCTACATCCAAACCCAATAATCAAATTCCCTCCAAAAGTTTAAGATGACACCCTGTTTCCAATAAAACTTGAGGGTCTATCTTCCCTGACTGGATTCAGGCGTGCCAACCTCTCTCTCAATCTTACCGCTTTGATCCAACATGATTTTAGGTGGTACCCCTGACAGTTTTTTTTAATAATTGTCTTGTTTTTTAGGTGAAGTACAAAAAGCACAAGAAGAATCCAAAAAACGGTCAGATGAAGGGTAGTCCCGTTGACCGCCAGCATGTACCGGGCCAGTTGAAGGGGACGGGCCCCGACCATGGCATACCCTCTCACATCGTCAACGGGATCATCCTCAAGACTGCGCTCACCAATCCTAGTGAGGTAAGCGCTCCTATAGACAAGACGACTCGTGGTTTAGACGCGTGCGTGAATACTTGACCAATGGAGGAGTGGGGAGACATAATCCAACACAGGAATCACGGTTTATTCTGGCTTAGCACAGGCTTTTTCAAGAATTTATATTCACTAGCATCAAAATTGGTGGTTGGTGTGTCTTATTCTGATCATCACTACGGTCAAATTTTGAAGTTTAAGATTACAAAGTTTTGATCATTTGTTTGGAATGCTGGGACAAAGCAGCAGCTCATATACTGTTCAATTTTCAAATGAAGAACCCTTAAGAAAACACTAACACATAAATGGGAGTGCATTTTGTCCTAACCACCCTCTCTTAGATGAAGTAATTAATTACAGTATGAGTTCGGTAGAAAAGGACTTTTAAAAAATACAAACATATTTTTATACCTTCAACAGTGATTAGATTTTAATGTATATTCATAAATTTGAAAAATGACACATGGACACAGGAAATGAACCCAGTACTCATGTCTTAGCACGCCAATGCTCTAACTACTGGGCTACCCAGGATTCGTTCTAAGGTCATTATTCACTAATAGTTTAAGGCTAAGTCTGTGATTGACATGTGGAATTACCCTGAGCAAGGGGCGATTCCTGGATAGCTTAGTGGTTAGAGCATTGGCCTGCAAAGACAAGAGTCCCGGCTTCAATTCCCTTGTCCAGGTGTTATTTTCAAACTAACACATTATGATACTTGGTACGGCTACATCCATGACCAAAAGATAATTTCCATCTTCTAAGCTTTGCTATCCATATACAATTAATTATGCGAGCATTTGACACTCTCCGTTTTATTATTATAAGGGACAGAAACTTTTTAAATGAAGAGAGAGAAAACCTCCTCGTCAAATTACGCAATGGCCATGACAGACGGATATTCAAAAACGGGTGAGATTGTGTCATGTGTAGAAAATGAAAATAAACTTATCAACTGGAGAAAATATAATTTATTTTAACCGAAAAAAAGTATTTTTTCCATCACAATACAAATTGAAAAATACTGGTGTTTCCGTCCATCCATCCCACCTTGAATTAAAATATTTATTTTATTATTTGTTCTATTTTTATCTAAATATTGTAATTTATACATCTTGTTTGGAAACAAAAATCAATATTGATGAACGTGTATTTGGTATCATTTTCATATTTTTCTTGGGTGCACGAATATTACCCATTGGTAGAAATGGGTTGGAACCAATATTTAACGAATCTGAATCTTCATTTCACCTATGAATCTCTGATGTCGATTTTTGAATCTGATTATTAAAAGAAAGTTATGAACTTAAAAGAAAATACAGTAACAGAAAGCAGAAATAGTTACTAAGAAATGTTAACATTTCTTGCTTAAATGCATTCATTATAACATTAATACACTCAGCTAAGTGTTAAATTACTGGTATGGGGGCTGGTTGTTAAGTTAATCCTATAATTATGTTGGAGTTGAACCACCAAAAAGTAGTATTAGATAAAAATATCTTCATGGCTTACAAACGAGCTATACCAACTGAGCGCCCGCTCTATGTTGGTGAAGATAGTGTCAATATTTGTGGATAGAGGGTGTCATTTGGTCATCACAACGAACCCTCCTTATGTTAATCTCAGTTTTCTAGAGCGGATCCGCTACTTTCTCATTCAAGTTTGTCCTAACGAGGCTGAGTTTGACTTCGTTACAGACCCCCAGTTTCTCAGAAAGATCTGGAAGCAACGGGGATTGAACCCGGAACCTCTGGATCTGTAGTCAGGAACTCTGACCACTAGAACACAGAGGTGGTCATTAACGCTCTAAAACCCGCGTCGGTGGCTGCGCGGTCTAACGCACTACCCTCATGTTAGACTAGACTGCTAAAGACGGGGAGATCGAAGTTCGTTTCCGGTCGGGTGCACTGAGTTTTTTCCCTAAATGGTTTTCTACTCTTCCTCTTTGCAAATGTGGGTGCACTTACTCTCAATTAAACCTTCCTGATTCCATTAGGATAATTAGTACATAGGTGCATAAACATGAACAGGTAATAAAACACTATGCTAATAAATAATAATAAACTAGAGCTCTAAAACAAATTTCAATCCAAAATTTTGTAAAAAAAAAGAAACTTTTTTTTTTAATGACATGTATTCTTAAGAACTTGAGGATCCCATCCTTACTCGACAGTATTTTGTTCTGCATGTTCCCACTGTAGATAGTGATCTAGCTGTGAATCATGAACTGATTGTGTGTGCAGGTCGTCCACCTGCGCCAGAGGTTAGACAACGCCGTGAGTTCGTCCAGGGACCGAATGTTCCCAATAAGAGTCCACCCTGGGCATGATCCAGACCCTTATAGACTGCGACGAGTTTCAGGACATCGCCACATTACGGGTAAGTGCACGACCCTCATCATATCCTTGTTTGTATCGTGTTCAAAAAGGCCGAGTTACTCGCGCTCTGAGAGACTCAGAAAGCTGTCTGTACTCGCACCGAGCGATCCAGGTTCCTCATTTGCCAGGGACCGTACACATAAATTAATTGTGTTAATGGAATACCTGCATTTGTGCGGTAAGAGAGTGGAAACCATATAGGAAAAACCTCCCTCAGTGCACTTGACCGAGATTTGAACCCTGATCTTGCCACCACCAATCGAATCTAACACAAGAGTGTTGCCTTAGACCATGTGACGATCCGATGCGGGTATTGATGTAGTTAATTCTTAAAGTAGATATAAAAGGATGAAATTATTTTATCAAACATTTAAGTTTAGAATAAATTATTTCATGTATCTTTTATTTGCCGTGAACGTTACCTTGCTTGATTCCTCTATGACGTAGCTTATAAGATAAGGCCCATATTGTAATTATGTCAAGGTGGGACTAGTTCCCCACATTAATATGTCTCAACGAGAATAACAAGTTCCTCTCAATTGTGTTGTTGCTTTTCCGAACAGAATCTAGACGACCTTCTGGACCACAAGTCTGATCTCTCGGAAAAGCTGTGTCAGATCGGGGACTCCATAGTGTACAAGTTGGTGCAGTGGACCAAAAGACTGCCTTTCTACCTGGAGCTGCCGGTCGAGGTGAGCGTCTCGTGTACCTCCTGTTCAGATAAAATATAGACCCTTCACACTCTACCTGCATATCGAGGTGAGCGTCTCATGTACCTCCTGTTCAGATAAAATATAGACCCTTCACACTCTACCTGCATGTCGAGGTGAGTGTCTTGTGTACCTCCTGTTCAGATAAAATATAGACCCTTGACACGCTACCTGCATGTCGAGGTGAGCTTCTCATGTACCTCCTGTTCAGATAAAATATAGACTCTTGACACACTACCTGCATGTTGAGGTGAGCGTCTCATGTACCTCCTGTTCAGATAAAATATAGACTCTGACACTCTACCTGCTGGTCAAAGTGAGCATCTGTAACATTCTAGTTTTTTATTTCAGGTACACACAAGGTTACTCACGCACAAGTGGCACGAGCTTCTGGTGCTGACAACATCAGCGTACCAGGCCATCCATGGCGGGCACAAGATGGGCAGTACCGGTAGCGATGGCGCGGAGGCTGACTTCGCGCAAGAGGTGAGTGGCGCCGCGACCCTTGTTTGTGGGGGACTTCAATACTATTAGACTTTGCCTGGACTTAATTCCTAATCCTTATTCTCCTGATGACAGCTAACATTCTCTCCATGGCCTTCCCTTTCCTGATCTCTCCTACACCCACTGTCCATGTTTCTGCTGTTATATGACTATATGAGTATAAAGTACGCCCAATATAGCACTTCCCTTCTCCACAACAGGTCTCGAACCCATCTCTAGAACAACTGCTCTCATATAATAACAATTGAAAATAATACCGGCTTCAGTGGTTGAATGCTCTAAGGCAGTGGTTCTCAAACTGGGGTATGCGAGCAGCTCTCAAGGGAAGATTGGAAAAATGACAAGGGACTTGGGGAAAACCCTAATTGTTGGCAGTTACGGTTATCTTGCTATTTCCACCCCTCCTTTTCCCGTATTCGCTCTCGGCTAGAGACCAATTTCTGAGAATTTTCAACCCTCTATCTTTATCAATATAAATAATCACACGCTTTGATGGTCTATACTCTAAAGTGTCAACTCTCGCTGATGGCCGTCAACGGAGAGATCAGGGTGCACATTCTGGTCGGGTGTGTTGAAGATGTTTTATTCCTAAATAATTTTACACTCTCCTTTCATGCAAATATTGGTACACTTATTTCAAATTCAACCTTCCAAATACTTAACACATAAGTGTAGTTAGTACATATGCAGATTACCCAAACCGGTAGTAAGTCTTGGTGATAAAAGAACTAACTTATATATATAAATAATCCAAGCGTGGGGGGTTATAAATGTCCATCTTATCTTCTCCAGGTGGCCAACAACTTGAGCACGCTGCAGACTTGCCTGACGTCAATGATGGGTCGACCAATCACGATGGACCAGCTGCGGCAGGACGTGGGGTTGATGGTTGAGAAGATCACTCATGTCACCCTTATGTTCCGGCGGATAAAACTGCGGATGGAGGAGTACGTCTGTCTCAAGGTCATCACGATGCTCAACCAAGGTCAGTGGCATGTGGTCTCCCACCACTCACCGTGCCATATTCTGAATTCTGAGTTTTATACTCTCGGTATGAAATAGCTATTTGGTAGCGGAATCTCTTGCTCAACAGAAAGTAAATTTACCTTAGCTGCCAATCTGTCTGCTCACTCATTACCCATAATGCCCACATCAGTTTGGATCCATTGAAACGGCATCACCTTTTTTATTAGTATTGTGTCTTACTACCCATTCAGGCTGTACGCTTAACTTGCTATGGATAAAGTATAATAATATATTTTTGTAAAGTTGGTAATCCATGAGTTATTAAGGGAATAAATTAATGTTATGGGTTTTGTTTACTATTTTATCATATATTTATTTTGGGATAAACCTTTAACCTGGAAAACCTGGAAAACCTGGAAAACAGGGAAAAGTCATGGCAAAGTCAGGACATTTGATCGAATTTCTGGAATTTTCATGTATTCATTCAAAATTACACAATTTTCATTGACAATAATCAAAATTGCATTTTTTCTCTTTCAGTCATTACTCACTGCTAGTCTCATTTAACACAATTTTTTCCTATCGAGTATAATAATCTGAATTCTTAAAATCAACATGTAATTCTCTTGTCATATTTTCATCCCTCTACTGCACGTATTCGGCCAAAGTTTAGTCTTGATCATGCGCATGTGTGTGCATTTGATTACATTATTGAAAAAATAAACTAAAAAGAAATGTCATATTCTGAAAATTGAAAAATGACACCTGGACACGGGAATCGAACCCGGGACCTCTGGCTTGGGTTCGATTCCCGTGTCCAGGTGTCATTTTTCAATTTTCAGAATATGATATTTAGATGGAGTAAATTCCCACTATAAGCATAAATAATAGCTCTGGCTATTAATTCTTAAAAAGAAATGTGTCTCACAACAATTTAAAACTGTGTCTCACATTTTCAAACTGCACTTGTATAAGGCAATCTTTTAATGTCTCTATATGATTCCAATGAAATCTAACATAGATCGCACTGTCCAATAGCTAGAGCCCTGTAAAAAATGGTGAGACATGATAAAGCGAAAAGTGCCATACAAAGATGGAATCAAGTACTTTTTCCTTTGATAGTTTTTAGATATGATTTACATTGTTTTTGAAAAGTGAAATAAAACGAAATTGTCTTGTTACACTAAATCCTCCTATAAAACGAAATAACATCACTTTTACAACAACAAAATCTTTAAATAAACATGATATTAAGAAGAAATTTTGACCATGCTGTAATTTGATTAGTATTTTGTTGTAGTTTAAGCTAATTTTAGGCTACAAAATTGTGAAATACGCAAACAAACTTGACCAAGAATTTTAAAGCAAATATATAAGATTTCAATAATAAATTTTAATTTTGTATACATTGTTTCAATATGTAAATAATACTTAAACACCTCAGATAACATGTAATTTTGAATAAACACGAAATAACACCGAAAAGTGAGATTTAAAAAAACGAAATTTAACTAAAAATAAAACAATTTTTACGGGACTCTACCAATAGTCCATCACTTTAAAATAAGTCCCTTCATTGAGGGACACAATTTCAGTATGTTTATGGGTCTAAAAATATTATTGCCTTAAGTTACGATCTTAATAAAATAATGTTTATAATATATAATGACCATAAAAGTTGGAAATTGACTCTGGAAAACCTGCAAAAGTCGGGGAATTTTTAAAATATAGTTTTTTTGGACACCATGTGTAATAAGTAGAGTGATAACTGAGATATAACTCAAACTAACAATTCAAAGATTAAAAGAAATTTGTTTAAATCAATACTATATCATTATTTTTTTTCAAATCCTATATTCCTTATATCGTAAAGGATATTTTTGAATATCCTTTACGATATAAGGATTGACTCAAACACCTTGAATCAAATTTGAACTCTACAAGACATATGGCTGTTTTTTTTATTCTAACCCCTCAGCCATGTGAATGACCAAATTGTTCAACTACACCACCTCCAACCTCCCCGGGAAAGAGGGTAATTTAACATGTTAAACATTTCGTTGTCCACGCAAGGGGATAATAAAATCAACCACGTGTGTGTTTGTGTGTCAAAAGCACGCGGAGGTTCCATGGAGCTGGAGACGATCCAGGACCGTTACATGTCTTGTTTGCGGAGCTTTGTGGAGCACAACTCCTCGCAGAACCCCACCCGCTTCCACGAGCTGCTGGTCCGCTTACCTGAGGTAAGGGAAATACTCACGTGGTACAGGGGCTGGGAGTAGTAGATACTCGATAAGTAGAGAATGAAATGTACGTCTTATCTTGAGAATAACTCGTGTGCGAGTAAAGACAAGTACAAATCTCTCGATTAAAATATACATTTTACTAACAAATCTCAAAGCCGGATCTTAGAAAACATGGCGATCAAAAGAAGTTTACTCTACTACACTAATTCTTAGGAGTCATCCATAAACCAAATAACACTTTTTTCCTACATTTTCTCTACCCTCCCCACCCCCAGATAACACCAAGTAAACATTTAGACTGACCTCTCTCTCTCTCCCCCNATATCATGAGTGAATGTCATTATTTCACTGTCAATATTTCATTTCTCTTTCAACACTCTCTACATGTTTGGAAGTCATACATAAGTATGTTTATTAACAGTGGAAAATATAAACAATAATATTATATTTTCAACATTAGAATTTAATATAAGATCTGTGTTACGTAACACTGTGATGTAATCCACCTTCTCCTATGTAACACCATGTTGACCTTAGTGCCCAGGTTTTAAAGTTGTTGATTATGGATTTAAGTCAGCATAAAGCGCTCCCGAGTCGAGGGTGGCTGCGTTATATCATAACTCGCGAGCTTAATTGATCACTCATTTGTAGCTGACAATTTCTGCACGTCCATCAAAGACTTTGCCTTAAAATTTTAGTGAAAAATGACCTTAAACACGGGATAACTCCTGAATAGCTCAGTGGTAAGATCATTGGCGTACTAACTAAGTCAAAGGTCCTGGGTTTGATTCCCGTCTCCAGGTGTCTTTTTCAATCTAAAGAAAATGATAAAGTTGAGCTATTATCACGACATATCATTTAATTATTTTATATTTTTGTCATGTGAACATTAATTTCTAATGTACCTAACAGCACAAAATAACAAAAATTGAATATAATTGTTTATTTTAACTCTAAAAATTTATTATTCTGGAAGCTGCGTAATTGTTGAATCCAGTATTTTACTTTCAAAGTGAAGTCGAAGTTTTCGTTGGTGATCTGACTAAAAGTTCTTCCTCACCTTACCGTTTTTTTTGGAAAACTATGGAAAACATGGTTTATTTCACACAAGATATTAAAAAATATATATAATGTTAAAATAAAAACGTTTAAAATGAATCACACTTAAGATTAATTGTAATTTGTTCTTCACAGAAAATTATTTATATTTAAATGAATAATGAACTTCTAAAATTCACTTTTACAGTAAATTATCAGACACAGTATTTTATAAAAACAACTGATTGTTAAAATCTAATAATCTGTTTTTCACCCCCTAAATTCAAATATTGTGTCTGTTTATCCTGAGCCTTGTTCTGGTTGCTACAAACAGGTACAGTCGGCAGCCGCGCTGCTACTGGAAAGCAAAATGTTCTACGTCCCGTTCCTGTTAAACTCTGCGATTCAGAGGTAGTACACTGATAACCTGGGTAGTGACAGCTACCAACACGACAATCCCACATGGCGCCGGCAGAATGGCATTCTGTCTGCGGGCTGATCAGGCTCTCTGTGATTCGTTGAGAAGGCGCGCAAGTCTTGCAACAACAAAAACAAACGTTATGGTCGACATGGCGTTATTCGAAAGTGAACTTTTTATGTGGACTCGCTGGAGTAATATGAAAAAAAAAAGAAAAACACATTTTCGACGAAGATCTTAAATAACTGGATGTGTCTGTGAAAACTTGACTAAGGTAAAGATGGAAAAGTATTTTAACTTTAATATGTGATTTATTATCGTATCTCAGCTAACCCAGTTACCATTAAAAGCCATGAAATCTTAAGGTCAAATTCCTAATCTATTTTGAGGTGATTTTTTTTTTTTGAGACAATGTACAACACTGGCGGCTAGCCTTAGCCAGTAAAATATCGACCTGAAAACATTAAAAAAAAAATTTTAAAGGCTAAAAGTGAGACTACATTTCATAAGACCTGGCCTGAACTGGTACTAACATTTTTATAATTAAAAAAAATAAATTAAAAGTGAACGATAGATCTTTATTCAACGCTTGTGAAATATTTTCAAAGCTTGGTAAGATCAATTAATATCGGGCGGTTGGAAATAATCAGAAGAATGGGGCTCATAAATCCTACAACACTGTTACCATTGCAAATATCTTGCAACTAAAGTTTCCTTTTTTTAACTGCCTTAAAAAATAAAATCGAGTTACCATAAAATGTGATTTTTTTTTTCCATTATTTTCTACGACTAATAATCTAAATAAAGAATAGGGAAATTAAGTTGAATCATTGGTTTAAACAATGTGGGCGATTTCTTTT
>CABFWB010004370.1:17399-28748 GCA_902151455.1 Timema bartmani
TTTTTTTTTTTTTTCAACTTTTCTGTGTTTTGCAAGAATGTGCGTTGTAGCAATTTTAGATATTAAAGAGGGATGAACCCTTTTTTTTTAAACTTATATCGGAACTCGTTGGGCCTCGGCACATATTTTATAAGAAATATAATAAGTTGAAAAACCTTTTTGTGCAAGAGAAAAAAAAAATCTAGCAAGTGTTAGGTTCATTTTGAGTAAACTCTAAACTCCCTTTGAGGGGTCAGCCGTGCCACTATCATTGCGCAAAATGTGAATGATGGTGCACAACTTGGATAGCTCGGAAACACGCTCTTTCAAAGAGGTCTAGAGTTTATTGAAACACAGTGTACAGATAGAAAGAGTCTTATGTAAAATAAAATGTTGCAACACTGTACAATTATTTAATAAAAATGAGATGTTAAAAAAATACACATATATATTTGATGTGCATCACTGTATGCTTAAAAGTATTGTCAGTATTGTAAAATAATTTTAGGAATATATTTCTTATATTTGAAAACTTGTTCTTTCTGTGAATGTACTTTTTAAGCCTATGTATAAAAAAAATGTTTTTATGGCTGTTATACATTGTTTTTTTTTTCCTCTTTCTTGAAATTTGACAAAAACTGTTCCCATTATATATACATTACATATTTTATAATATGTTTAAACAAATAGATTTTGGAAAAGAGAATAAGATTATATTTCCATTTGGCGAAACTTTAAGAGTCGGCGGTATTATTAACTTGATCAAAGTGTATTTTCTTACTTGTTAACTATGTGTTCGAAAATATAAAAGTGTTAATTTAAGTAAGCATATCATTTTACTGTAATTTCATAATAATGAAGAAGAATGCTGAAAGAGTAATTTTTTTAAATACATACATACAAACATACCTAATCATTCCATTCCCTTATGGGGTAGGAAAGAAACTGTTCATATAGCTAAAAAAAAACAACAAAAAAACTCTGTACTTAATCCATTCTCACTAATTTTCTCCACACTTCCCTATCCTTGCATACTCTCTTCAACAACATCCATTCACAGAGTCATACATACTCTTTTATTATTAAAACTCTTAAGGTGGAATGGAAGGAAATGCGAGTTTTTATGGCAAAACACTATTTGGCCAAAATATTAAAAATATTGCTCCAGTACGAACATAGAATTTAATTTCCTTTCACATGGTGACTTTGGAAATTTCTTGAATATCTGTCAAGGGTGTCCTGGAATTTGATGACAACTTTTTATCTTCCTTTAAAAAGTTTGTTATCTAAAGCCACCATGCTTATGACATATATTCAACAACTGTTGATATCACCATATGAAGAAAATTAAACTTTTATGCTTTTACTGGATCAATATTTGATTTATTTTAGCAAAAAAAAAAATGTTTTGACATAAAAACTGTAAAAACACTGACCTTTTTTCGTGATTCCTTCCATCCCACCATAATGTTTCTCTTTTTCACACATTCGTCTACAACATTTACCCATGTCTTGCATGGCCTACCCCTTCCTTTTGATCCACACATTGTAAAATATAAGCCTCATTTTTTATTTTTTTAAATAATTATTCAACTTTTTCAGCAAATGAAAAGATGGTAAACATCCGATAAGAATAGGTCACTGAAGATTACATTTGTATATTTTCTCTGTAAAATCCTTGCAATATCATTATTTTAAATAAAAAAAACCCACTTTTTTTAAAAACAATTTCCCTTTACTTCTGACTCTTAAAACACAATTTGAATGGCATATATTTAGCATTTTTATTGATACAAAAAAAATCTAGGCTTATTTGATACATATTTTGATTGAGAGTTTATATAAATGGTGCTAGGTCTTGTAGAATAAAAAGCTTAAGTCCGTGATGACTTTAAACACGAAATTAAACGAGGAAAGGTTTTATAGAAAAAAGAAAAAAAAAATCAGACATTTTATTATGTCTTATTATGTACATAAAAATCCTGTGGAGCTTTTTAAAAGCTAACCATGTTGCCTTGTGTTGTTCTTATTTAAAAATAAAATAAAAACTTGTAAATTGAATGTCTTTGTTGTTTTAAATTGTAAATACTTTATAGTGTATAAAGATTATATTTAAAAAAAAAAAATTGCAGAGAATTTTTAAGACTGGTGGTCTGTGTAAAAGTTAAACTCAGCCCACTTGGTTTCGGATGGCAAGTTCTTGGGGAACTGGCATTCTACGTTGATATATATATTTTTTCCCTTGGGTGACCTGCCTTTCAAGTCGTCATAAGACAGTCATTTAAAAATTAGAATGGAAAAAATACCTCGATATCATACTGAAATATTGAATAACACCTGCAAGCTATGAAAGAAAAAGAAAAATCTTTATTGTTAATTTTAGTAGAATTTAAATAATAACTAAAAAAAAACAGCATAGGTTTGATTACATTATATTATTTTGAACTCATTAAAATTTAAGTATTTTATGGCTGTGATCTGGTTAAAATAATAATATAAATCCATAACAACCTGTTATTTTACTCCAAAATATGTTAAAATATCCTGTTATGTCAATATTGTTTTATCTTGGGTCGAGGTAAGATTATATTAGTGTTTAAATAAACAAACTCCCTGTATCTTCCCAGTAATTTTTTTTTTATTAGTTACTAATATTTCAGAATAGTTGATTTTAATATGTATTTATACAAAATTGTAAGTTAATTTAGATTTTTAATGAAAATAATGTATATCAATTAAATATAGAATCAAACCAAACAATCAGTTAAAACAATTGAAACGTAGATAAAAGTTATACTTTTGAAAAAATAACTTCATTGGTTTATTAATATTTAAAACATTAATTTTTTTTAAAGCAAACACTATTTTGACATTATTCCTGTAGATTTGAATATTCTTAGATTAAAGTCAACCAATTAGTTCAAGTCCAATTTGTATCTAAAATTTTAGGCTTACAAAGTTAACGCTTTTTTAAAAAAAAATATATATATATATTTGGTTTGTTCCTACATTTTAAGTATAGTGTCCATTTATGTGTATACTGTTTTTGAAAAAAATATAAATATATACAATTATTTTAATTCAATCTATCTTCAATAATCTCTTCATATTTTAATCATGTTGAACTTTTATGAAAGAATCATAACTTTATGTTATGTTGTGTATCTTAATTCCTCTCCTTCTGTACACACTTATCAGAAAGATGTGGGTGAGTACAAAAGTTTACATTTAAGATACACATCAGTGCCCTGAAAATAGAACTTTCAAGACCCACATTTTTCTTATAAATACGGTATGTAAGTATTTCCCTCCGTTTAAATGATTACTAAATACAGCCGCTCAGCACCATTTCTCGTTGTAAGTTTAGAGTTAACCAGTGTTTTATTTTTTAGCACCAGGTCTTACTACCCATTCGGGTTATATGCTTGTGTACTAATTACGCTAATGTGCTGGGGGTGAGGAAGGTTGAATTTAGAAGACATGTACCTGCATTTGTGTGGAGTGAGTGGTAGGTAAACTGGTAAATCATTTAGGAAAAACCACACTAAGTACTCCCAACCAGGATCGAACCACAATATTCCCGTCATCGGCGGTCTAGTCTATTGTTAGAGAAGCACCTCAGACTGTGCGGCCACCGACGTGGGTGTTTACCAATGTTAAGGCACATTAAAATGTCTAATACAATTTTTTTTAGATCTTTAAATAAATACCTTTAACAATTTTGAGATTATAAGATTGTGTATGATGTGCTTAAATTAAGTAACATACATTTCTATTTTATGTGTTGAAATGCAAAAAAGGGTTATGAAAAATACTTTCATAGTTTCTGACCAAATTGATCTTAAAAGGTTTGTCTTTTAATCCTTTGATGGTTTTCCCTCCCTCGAGATTGTAAATTTAAATAGATGTGTGCATGCACACTTGCTCTGTTACACAACTTACACAATGTTTAGTATAGCAAATAAATTGAATTCTTTTCAATAGCGTGAAGACCTTAGTCAGTGATTGTTTGTGCTTCAGACTTTCATATAAGTAAAGACTCTGGGCTGAATCGTGAAACAATTAAAATATTGAGAGCTAAAATACTCCATTTATGGTCTATTAATCTCATGTTGAGCTGTTGTGTACATTACACATTAATATTCATATGGGTAAAAAAAACTTAAGTAATTAAATTTTAAGTTGTGATAGTAACTTAATTTATCAGATTAAAGCCAAATATTTCAAACAATTTCAAATAATTTTAATGCATAAAGTTTTATAATATAATAAACACAATATCATATTTTTTCAATCATAAAAAAGCTAACAAAAAATATTTACACTGGTGCTTCGAGAATATTTCATATATTCGATTTTGAGTTCACTTTGAATTGAAAAAGTGGACTTTGCAACACCCCAAAAATGACATTTGTGAAAAAAGTTATGGTTGCATCAATTTTTATTTTTAAATAAATTTACTAGAATTGTAAAAATCATATATATTTTTAAATCAGTCAAAAGTAAATATTGAGGAACTCTTATTTGCTATGAAATAATGTCTTGTAATTGAATCAAATTAATTGAACTTGAGATTTTCATAATATAATAAAAAATACTGGGTGCTCATATTTTTCAAGATCTCTCAAAATCTTCAACTCAACTTGAATTTTTTATTACTGCGCACTCCTAGTAATTATAATAATTATTTTAGACTTAATGCAAATACTTATGAGTTTCGACTTGTAAACTAGTTAGTTACCCAAGGAACATTAGCTTAAAACAAACAGGAACTAATGTTGCTATCCATACTATGTGAATACATTCTTAGAATAACATATATCGCCCACCTTTCTTGTGGATAAGTTACTAATTTTTTGTGTTAAAACGCAATTGATCCTTTCCACCCGATGAACAATTTTCCCTGGACTCATCGTAAGAACGATTGAAAACTTGTATTAAGAAGTTTCTAAACGATAGTTCTTTAGTTCAGTAAGTAAAAATAAAACAAAAGAAAAGCTAGTAAAGATATTATGTTTGTGTAGTTTCAATAAAAATCACACAAGAAATCTAAAAAATTGTGTTGATTACGAGTTTTTTTTTCTATCAGCCCTTTGTCCTGTTCATAAGTATTTAATATAGACATGGGTCAGATACAAATCTTAAATTTTCTTTCGAATCACTAATCCAAATCTTTAAAAATATAAAATATCTAAAATTGAATTGGAAAAAAAAAAGTTGTCTAAGGGTACAGCCAGACTGGGCGAGCAAGCGACTAAAAAATCAAATAGAACACATTGGTTGTAGTGAGAGGTGGCCAGACTGGAGCGCTCGACCCGGTACAGTCTAGTTTACAAGCGGTGGAAAATATTATTGTATGTTGGTCCATTGAGAGCTAAGAAAACTTCTCAATTTGACCTTTTTATTGTTATCGATAGGTTTAGCACACTTGCTACTAAGCCTAATTTAATTGGAAAGATAATAAACAGTATATTTGTGTAGACTTGATATGTTAATACTTTGATATTACAACCAAAGTAGGCCTTTACAACTAAGCGTCATCTTTAGCATGGGAAATCCACACCAATAAATCAATCGTCAAAAACCACCCTCAGTTCACCGAGCCAAGATCCGAACTTGTGCCTCCTGGCCGACTACTAATCACACGCTCGCTCGTTTGGCCACGCAGTCACTCCAGCTGTTCGCTCTCTTTGTCAGTCTGGCTGAGCCCTAAGGCTTGGTACCATTGACTAATGATAATTTGTTTTTTGTCATGTCTATTACGCCATAAACAAAAAAGAGAATTTTTTTATGTGAATTATGTATATTAATGCAATATTGTCATTTTTGTGATTTTGTTACTCTCCCAACTAAACAAGTCTTTCTAACTCTTTCCAACAAATTGCTTGGAATTTTTATTAGAGGTACTTTTTTTTCCTTTTCTTTTTTTACAGATCTCTAATCTTTCTACCATAGGATTTGAGAGAATCGAGTATTTGATCATCTCATCTCTAATTTCTGTGTATCATGATATAAATTTGGAAGAAGATACAGAAAAGGTGGATAGAAAACATATCTTTATTTTAGGTCCTCCATTTCATCTCACAATCACCCTACCGTTACACATTAGCGTAAGGTATTATTATTATTATTATCGCGTCTTACTACCCGTTCGGGTTACACCCACTTATGCTAATGTGTAGTGGTAGGGTAATTGTGAGATGAAATGGAGGACCTACAGTTTAACGTGGAATCCGAACCACGGTGGAGGCCTGGTATTCCACACATTCACAAGTTGTGATTAATACACGTCTTGTCAGAGGTGAAGGAAGGGTTTGGCAATCAGATAAATCTGTGCCGGGACCGAGGATTGAACCCCGGACCCTCAACACAGAAGTCTGACACCTTACCCCTAGACCACCAGGTCACCCTTAGCCTAAGTGCATACAACCCGAACGGGTAGTAAGACGCGGTACTAATAATAATAATGTATTATTTGGCACCGTCTTACTACATGTTTGGGTTATACGCTTAAGTACTAATTAAACTAATGGGTTAGGAATTGAGAAGGTTAAATATAGAGGAAGTGAACAGGAATTTGCGTGGAAGGAGAGTGGAAAACCGTTCCCAGTTCATCATGAGCAAGATTTGAATCTCGATCTCCCTGTCCTCAGCAGTCTAGCTCAACACAAAACTAGCGCGTTAGCAAACTACACCACCGAGGCGGGTTTAATTAAAATTGTTTCCAATCTTAGTGTAGAGGAGAGAACACATGCTGGATGGGCGACAGATATTAGTAGACCTGTAGTGGCCATATTGTCTAAGGTGTCAAGCTTGTGTTAGACTGGCCTGATGATGAGATTGGGGTTTGAATCCCAATCGGGTCTACTGAGGGTGGTTTTTCTCAAAATTGTTTTCCACTAACCTTTCATACAAATGCAGGTAATTGCCCCTAAAAAAAGTTTCCTTTGTCGATAGCATGTCTGTTTGTTGAGCTAAGGGTCCCAGGTTCGATTCCCACCAAGGCCAAAGAATGTTTCATTGATGATGTGGGTTTACCCTTTCACAGTGAATCAGTGATGAATTAACAGCCGGGGAACTGGATGTTGTGCCTGTCCTAGTCTTAAGTTAGATTGTAAGGCATATGAAGCTCCGACAGGCCTAGCAAGCTGGTTGTGGAAAATAGCTTGAATAAAAACTGACCACAGGCTGGAAACAGTCATGGATGTAAAATATGTCTATACCTGAACAGGTATCAAGACTCAAGGGATTAATAAAAATTACAAATATTATTACATATTTTCCTGATGATTATCAGTCTATTTATTCATGTTGCTTATCACTAATATTGCTGTACAAGAAATGGTTCGACAACATCGGGTAACAAACGTTAATAAAAGTTCGGACACAGCCAATATTGCTGGCAACACAATCACATCAACAATATTATAAAATGCTGAAGAACCTGGAGAGTAAAGATGGGACAACTATTTTGTTTATAAGACCGAATCCTAATTCTGGGTTTGATTCTCAAATTTGAATCTAAGTAAACATGCGAGGGAGGGGGAAGCAATTAATATCCACAAATGAACAGATTGTGTAATTTTTTTCAATACTGATTTTTTTTATTCAACTAGATCAGTGCTTCTCAAACTGGGGTACGCATACCCCTAGGGGTGCACACATGGCTTTATAGGGGTACGCAAGCAGCTCTCGAAGGAAAATTAGCAAAATCACATGAGAACCAAATGTGTCGGAGAATTTTCGAGGCGAGTGAAGGAACTGGACTCCTTTGATTACCTGACATTTGTCATTTTGGAAAATCTTGCCATGGGGGTACAATAGACTTTTTGTCAAGATAAAGGGGTATATTCTAAGAAAAGTTTGTTAAACACTGATCTAGATGTTACGTTTTAAAGTGGATCCGTATTAATTTTGAGACGGGTGCGTCATTCACAATCGACGCTTTTGAAAAGAGCACTATGTTAAATCATAGTTTTGAATTAGGAGGGACTTGCTTCTGTGGCTGTGTGGTCTAAGGCGTCACTCTCGCAATATACTATACTTCTGATGACAGGGAGATCAAGGTTTGAATCCCGGTCGGGTGAACCGAGGGTGGGTTTTGCTCTCTCCCTCAACACAAATACAGGTACAATTCCTGTAAATTCAACTTCCCTCATCCTTAAATATTTGAGTAAAGATTGAATTTAAAGAATAAATATAAGATGTAGGCCTATAGAAAATCCAAAATCTAACCTAGAGTGGATAATAATAATACTTAGCACCGCGTCTTACTACCCGTTCGGGTTATATGCTTAAGTACTAATTACACTAATGGGTAAGGAATCGGGAAGGTTGAATTTAGAGGAAGTGAACCCATATTTATGTGGAGGGAGAGTGGAAAAAATTTATGAAAAACCGCCCCTAAGTTCACCTAACCAAGATTCGAACCTTGATCTTCCTGTCCTCAGCAGTCTAGCTCAACACAAAACTAGCACGTTAGTTAACTACGTCATGAAGGCGGCTAATGTAGAGTGGAGAAAGGATGAGTGACCGTGGAACCTTTGATAAGGTTGTAAGTTAACTGGGGGCCAAAAAGGTTACTGAGCCGTCCTTTATTAAATTACACACGAACTATAAAAATAATACACAAATTTCTAATATCGCACAGGACACATATATTTAAAGGACCCATCTCTACTCTCATTCAATATTGACCAAAAAGAAACTTTTTTTTTACATAGGTATTGGTCACACTGTGATTTAAATGGAAATATTCCTGAAAAAATTAATTTCACAAAAGTAAAAAAATAAAAAAAACTCATATTTAAACATTTGATTAAGTAGACATGGAAAATGACCTGATTGTTTGTGGTTATTAGTTCAAATCCACTAAAAGGACAAACACAAAACATAAGCACTTGACTATGTCAACTTTTGATACTGGAACTGCGCTGCGTGAACACCACTTTACACTTTATTCCCTACTATCGTGGAACTTCCGGTTTATTTCAATGTGCGCTAGCATATTTGCGAGTAAAGCTCGATTCACATGTTCACCAAAAATTGAGAACAGAATCTGCTTGAGAGGCGCAGAAATTCACACACTAGCGTGAATGTATGTGGACCCATAATGCTTTGAAAATCAAACATCTAGATATCATTATATTTTATTTTCTAATTAATAAACAGATCTTTTATTTTAATATCATGATCAATATTTTCAAATTATTGTGCCATCACCTGAAGCAAATCGAAACAAAAGAATGACACACCCATTAACGGATTATTTCAAATCATTTCACAACAGTAGATGCAGCTGTCTGCTAGTATCTCACATTTTAGGTACATGCGCACTGCACTGATTTGTGTCGGTTGGTTTTGAAATTCTATTGGTTCTTTCACACAGATTTTATGGAGAAGTGTGGACAATACCGAGATTACTAGGGCAAAGGGACCTAGACAGTATGCGCTGCTCACTTAGGATTGGTTCAGAACTCATCATGTGACCACATTTAAGTTCTCAATTTTCAGCGAGCGTGTTAATCCACAGTAAGATTTACATTAATTTAATAAAAACAAACTTAAGAAAGCCATATTTTAAAACTAAAGGAATTATGTGAATCTATCAAAAATAATAAATAAAAATAAATGGATAGGCCAAAACCACATTTTATTAATCCTGAATTTTAATTTCACCAACAAACTATGAGTCTTAGAAACTTGCTAAGTGTAAGAGTTTAATGTTCTCAAATTTATATAATTTTTTCCCCCTAAAGACTACAAATTATTAGTACAAAAACTTGGATAATTTTATATTTGAAATTTAATTGCATTTTTTTTTTCAAATTCTTGTATGTCAAATAATCTTGAAATGTTCCTATAAAACCAAATAAATAGGTCACAAATCGAACTACTGATCAATAAAAAGTGTCCTGTAGACAAACAAATAAAATAATATATTAACAGGTAGTTATATAATTATCGGACGATACAGGAAAGGTGGATAGAAAACATATAAAAGGAACAAACCCAATATGGCTGTTACAATGAAAAGAACCACACAGTTCACACTTTACACTGCTGCCAATGGACAAAGAAATATTGGCTGCCTCTTGGAGGAGATCAATCGTTACCGCCCAATCCCCCGACCTAGTTTCATTCTATCAAAACTCATAAGATTAAAAGGTTATTACAAATTTCCTCCAGTGATAACAAAAAAGGCCATTAGTTTTAAATATTTAGAATACATTTTGTTCTATACTTTTGAAAATTTATTTATGTTTTTTGTACCTATGAAAGCTTTTAAATTTTTTAAAATGAAATATCTAGTTTTTAAGTCAGTTGCGCTCAGCACCGTTTTTTTCTTAAATTGACGGTTAACTACCAAAGAAATAAAGGAGAATAAAAAGTGGAATTTATTCAAAATAACAGCTTTCCTTTCCAATCCAATGGATCCACCAAACATGAAAAAAAAAGGCATGGCTTGTACACTTAAGGGGTCCAACTACCATAACACTGAAATGTGTCGAAGATGTATAGTAGCCCCACATTATAAGAGAATCACTATTTTTTTAAATTAAATATGATTAAAAAAAACTTAAGTTCATAGCTCATAAATCTGAGCAAATGAAAGTTCTGACATCTAAATGAAATGGCAATATTTAGAATGGGGTAGTTTAATATATAACCTATGTATATTATTAGTTTTCTTACCTATTTGATTTTAGTACCAGCAAATTATGACTGTACTCCTCATAACATTTAAAATAAAGTGGTCTTACTAGAACCAAACACGCACATATTAAATTGTACACCCTTAAACCTGTCCCTGAACCGGGCGTTGAAACAACGCTTGTGTTTTCCCGAATCTTCCCTGACACGAGTCAACGTTTCATTGCAACAAGTTATTGTAATGCCAAATATCAATGAATCACTGAAAATTTAGCCAGTCTGAATACTTCATATTGAAGCTGATAGATGGAGACACCAGTTCAATGCAATAGTATGACCATGAATAATGTAATAAATGAGAAAACAAGTGAGTGTTGAAAATATTTGTCAGTTAAGAGTATACATGTAGAAAAATTATTATCGGGTCTACACAGATAGCTGTGCTGCGAACGCGCCAGATGAGTATTTTATATGAAAGTACATTACAGAACAGTATACAAATAATTAATATATTTGTAGTGCAGGGATGGATGTATGGAAAAAAAAAAGAGATTGAAATTTTAAATAATGAGGATGAAGAATCTAAATTTGAGAAATTTTTAACAAAGACTCAAAATGTTACTCTGTTGAGTGGCATTATATTTCTCGAAAGTGTACAGCCCTTGTTATTTCGTAGCTATTAAATCCACCCATTGGACAGATTAGTCCCCCCCCCCC
>CABFWB010004370.1:29266-44161 GCA_902151455.1 Timema bartmani
GACTTTTCCAGGTTTTCCAGGCAACATTTTTCAATTTTCCCTGACTACTTTTTTCCAGTTTTAATGGTGGATGATGACTTGTTTTATTTATTATTGATCACATATTAAAAAAGTTTGTATCTACTATGCATAAACAGTTTTATCGGTTATTTTAAAAATTAAAATGTTATTTTATTAAGTATTATTAACTTTTGTTTTAGTGTTTAGTTTCGAAATTAATGGGATTTTTAGACATATTTTTTAATTCCCTGACTTTTACTTATTTTTAGTTAAATTCCCTGACATTTCCCTGTTTTCCCTATCATTCAAAAATTCTCTGACTTTACCAGGTTTTCTCTGTTTTCCCTGTCTGTAGCCACCATGATATTAATATAATTATCCAGCCTTTAAGTGAAATGAAGTGCTCTGTAGCATTGGTCACATATGTAACAGAAATATGGACATTGAATGTAAGAAAGACAAGGAGAGCATGTTATCTGTAACAAAAAGAAACAAGATTAGGAATGAAGTTATCCGGGAAAAGAGTTGGGAAGTGCACGAGATAGTAGAGGAAGCAAGACAGATGGAATTGGCATGTAATGAGGATGGAAGAGGAGCGAAAAGTAAAGAGAATAATGGAGGTGAAGTACAGTATGTAGGAAAGAGATTCAAAGGGAGACCAATAATATGGTAGAGCAGATAACGGCAAGTGTGTATGTGAGAAAAGAAAGGACACAGATAAAAGAGAAAGAATGGTAGAAGGAAAGAGAAAGCAATTTATTAAGGTGAATTGCCCACAAACTGGAAGAGTTAACTATGATTCAGCTTTATGGCAAATGTCCCAGTTTATAATCCCTGCTAATAAAAAGTTGTGTGTGTTTTGATGCCTGTATATTTAATAGTGATTCAAATATATTAAACACAATACTTTCAGATCTGAAATGTAATCATATCATTTCTTACCATTAAAAAAAAAAATATATTTTACTATAAAAACCTGTAAAATACTTAAGAACAAGACACAACAAACATGAGAAAGACATTATTACCCTTAAATACTTTCCAAATTTGACGTAAAAACTTTAACAATCGTTTAAAAAATTGATTAGATTTTGTGATAAAAACATTTGATCAATGTGTAAGTCTCGATATTTTATCCTCGTCACCAAAAGGGTAAGCGCATTGCGTCACGATCATCAAATCATTTTTGTTTTCCCAATAATAGTATCAGTTTCTGTTTGAGTTTTTTTTTCACCCCGATATATTTATTTTCTGTTCATAGTTTTTAAAAGGATCACAAGAAATACGGGGTGCACGTTCTTGGCGGAATGACTCTTTCCGAGTCGGGCACAGCCTGGAATAATTTTGCCTCCTTCTGCTCAGTACTGGTAAACTCCAAGATGGACGCTATGTTGCCGCAGCGGTAGCAGTAGTTGGGTGCTGACCACACTGTTACCAACTTGTCGTCAAACATGTACTTGTAGCCTGTTTGCGATCAAGATAAAACATTATAGTTTTGGTTCGCATGTACAAGTTCTCCCTATCGGGATGTGCGAAGCATCAAAAGATCAATTTGCTAACCACAAAGCTTCGCCAATAAATATATTTAAAGTTAAAATAAACGTTTATGTTACTTTTTTTTGTCTTCTGTGCTGTTAAGTCTATTACAAATTTATGTTAACATGAGAGAAATATAAAATAATTAAATTACATGTTGTGATAAAATTTAAAATTAATTTAAATGTTAATCATGATAGCAATATAACATTTTCAACTGTTATTTTACAGGTGTATGTGAAGTCTATATTTTTTCAATTCAAAGTGAAGTTCAATCGAATAATATGAAATATTCTCACACCTGAATAGAAGTTCAAATTTTTTTGTAAGTCTTTTTATGCTTGAAAAAAATATTATATTGTGTTTCTTTATGCACTAAAACAATTAAGAAAATGTTTTATCACACAATTTTTTGTAATATTTCGTGTTAATCTGATAAATCAAGTTATTATCTCAACATGCAATTCAATTAGTTCAGCTTTTTTCATATGTATTTTAATTAGTAATTTATATAAAAGCTCAGAGTGACAATAATTTAAAATGGAGTACTTAACTGTAATATTTTTCAAGGCCAATTTGAAGTTTTATAGCTGTGCACACCCCTATTATATAGGATATGGGTGTGTCAGGGTGTGTCCTTTATATATTATGTTTCAGCACAGCGTCTTACTAATCATTTGGGTTATACAACTATGTAAAAATTACTCTAATGCGTTTGGTATTGGGATGGTTTAATTTTGAGGAAGCGCACCCGCATTTGTCTGGAGGGAGAGCGGAAAACCATTATCAATGCACCCAACCAGGATCAAACCCCATTGACACTGTCTTCGGCAGTCTAGTTTGTTGAGAGAGTAGCGCTTTAGACCATGCAGCAGCTAAAACAGGTTATAACCGGCCTGAGGTTAGTTTGAATTTAATGGAAGTGTACCCACATTTGCGTGAAGAGTGAGAAACCATTTAGGAAAAACCACCCTCAGAACACCTGACCGGGATCGAACCACAATCTCTCAAGTCATTGGCAGTCTAGTCTAATACACACCTTCATGAACCAACTGATGCGCTCGGCAGATGAGATTCAGACTGTTTATTTGAAGGAACTCGTGGGTGACCTTGGCACCAAACAGCCACCCCGCCCCACGGGGGCTCACAGCCCACGTCTCAACATCCTCCGGATCCGACCACACCAAGTCGCAGAACGCTCCTTGAGGGGGTCAATAAATGATTAGATTAACAACAATTGGGACAAAAATTTTATAATTTCTAGATTTTTTTTTTCGATTCCATGATAAAAACACAAATTCAATCTTTCCTGTGCATCTTATGGGATTTATATTTTTTAAATTATTTTAGATAATATATAACGTGCACTTGAGCACTTTTCAAACCGACAATTAACTTAACCCATGATTTACAAACTTACTAATTTCTAGAACAAAAACGTCCAATATTCGCCCGTTAATTCATCACTGTGAAGGGGGAAACTATGATTTATTTAATTACAAGTTTTCCAGACATGACGGGAATTGATCCCAAGAACCTTGGGTCAGTAGGCAAACATACTACAGACTGAACCAGGGTTTCTAACTCTTCTTAACTTATAACTTTGCTTCTAACTTACAAGATTCATCAAACTAGGCCTTAAAATGTGAGTCAAGTATGACCCAGAGAACAGGACAAATTCTGGATTGCCCGGTTGTAGAGTACTGGGGGAATAAGTCAAGGATCCTGGGTTCAATTTCCATGGCCAGATGTCATTTTTCAATTTAAAAAAAAAAAAATTAAACATTATAATGATCAGAAAGAAAAGCAACTTTCAAGAAGAGCTTGACATATTATATTTATTATGAGAACAAGTTGTTTGGAAGTCATCATCATCATCATAATGCAGTTTCCTGCCACTGGAAGGGTCTGTCTCAAACATGAGCCTCTCTATTTACTTATGTCCTCCCGCCGGCCCAAGCCCCTCCTCTCCTCACTCCCTCTATCCACCTGTCCCTGGGTCCTCCTGCCCGCCACCTCCATTTCGAGCGTATCCTCGTCCAAGTCTTGAACATCCTTAATTAATCAATATTGTGTTAAATGTACCTTTATGAGGGATTTCTTGATTTCTACTCAATGATGCGAATGTGATCCAGTGTCCGAATGTCCGGGGAAAGTCCGCCGTGGACGCACAGAACTTGTTCGTCGATAAGCTAGAAATATTATCAACAATCCCACATTAGTGTGAACGTTTGCAAAGGAGTATGATTTAGGCCCTTTCTATTACAACCCATCAAATATCTTTTATAAAACTTTTACCGCGCTCCAGGATTATATCAAAGAAAATGGTGAGATCTGATGGATAAAAACAGTTAACAAATTTATTGTACAGTAATGGTGTGCGAAGTTTCTAAACTTTGATTCAACTTCGAAAAAGATTATCAGTCTCAATTTTGATCCTAAAAAATTCCTGCTTTGACAATTTATGAAGCTTTGTCAATAAAAAATATTGACAACTAAAATAGCCTATTCTATTTAAGTTAAATTATTACCATTCTGAACTGTTGCAAATTAACAACCACATGGAAATATCTGAAGTAAATGAATCACATGTTATGATAATAATTTAATTAGACAAATAAAAATTAAATATTACAAATAATTATGCAATAAAACATTTTCTACATGAGTTTAGTTCATGAAGCTATAAAATTAAGGATAATATATTATTTCAAGAATAAAACAATTTAACAAAACACATTTGAACTTTGATTCGGCTCTGAAAAAAGTAGAAATATTATTAGCTAGTTGTTTTATGTTTGAAAAAAATATTGTATTGTATTTATATAACTTTATGCGTGAGAATCATTTGAAAAATTCTTTATTGCACGATTGTTTGTAATGTTCTGATTAATTCTGATAAATCAAACTAAAATCACAGCTTCCAATTCAATAACTAATAACAACCACATGGAAATATCTGAAGTAAATGAATCACATGTTGTGATGATAATTTAATTAGACAGATAAAAATTAAATATTACAAATAATTATGCAATAAAACATTTTCTACGTGATTTTAGTTCATGAAGCTATAAAATTAAGGATAATATAATATTTCAAACATAAAACAATTTAACAAAACACATTTTAACTTTGATTCGGCTTTGAAAAAAGTAGAAATATTACTAGCTAGTTGTTTTATGCTTGAAAACAATATTGTATTGTATTTATATAACTTTATGCGTGAGAATCATTTGAAAAATGCTTTATTGCACGATTGTTTGTAATGTTCTGATTAATTCTGATAAATCAAACTAAAATCACAGCTTCCAATTCAATAACTACTTCAGATTATTTCACATGAATATTAATTTGTAATGAAGTTTAGCACAAAAACAATATTTTAGCAGTCAATATTTTTATTGGCGAAGATTCATAATTGTTAAAGCAGGAATTTTTTTTCAAAGTGAAGTTGAAATATTGAAGCAGAACAGTTTGACACAGCCGAGGGCCCTCTTTCCCCATTGGCCATCACAATTACTCTTAAAATAAAAGTGAAAAGAGATTTCTTACAGCACTATGTCATTTAACGGGGCAAAGCAGGTGAGTTTGAAGGTCAGACACTAGGTCACACTCTCGGAGTAGAGTTTATTATAGCCAATTTAACACCGACATTAGGAAAATAAACGCAAATGGCAACAAAATAAAGAGATGAGAACTCACCGCTGCAACGGTGAGTAGATCAAAGACACCGCAGCAGTACTTCCACGCGTTCGCGTTACCGTACTTATTCTGGCATTCATCTGCAGAAATAACCAAAAGATACATTTTTTATAACTGGTTTTTCAAATGTTTGATCCTTTCCTCTATTTTTTGCTTTTGTTAAAATAAACGTTATAAATTCTCATAAGAAAACTATATCTTTCACACCTCTTCTTACTATAGCCTATGTTCAGATTATACTCATACGTACTAATTACACTATTAATATGTTAGGGATCAGGAAGGTTGGATTTAGAAGTAGTACACCCAAATATGCATGGAGGGAGAATGGAAAAACACTCAGTACAACTGACCGGTATTTGAACCTCAATCTCCCCGTTATAAGCAGTCCAGTTTATTACGAGTGTGATACCTTAGACCAGTGGTTCCCAATTATGTATCAAGGACCCCCCATGAGGCTCTTTAAGATCGATAGACCCCTGGTTTTTTCTAATCATTGGCATATAATTTATTCTATAGATAGAAACTAGCAGCCCCCATATTAATAATTCATGTTAGAAAACCTACAAAACTGGGATTTTGGCACAGTAAGTCCGAGTCAAATGTGATTTACATACTTTTATTTTCACACCAACTCTAGTTGTAATAATAATGAATATAATAGTAATAATCAACACCAAAAAGGTTAGTTAGGGCTACATGAACATTTATTAATTATGAAAACGTTCAAATGTATTCATTTGGGTCTAGTCTTGGTAAAATAAGTATAAAGATCTTTTAACCACCCCTTTGAAGCCAACAGTCCATGATTCAATCACACGAAAATAATAAAAAGTAACAAATCCATATGAATAACTATGTCTGACAACTGGCAGTGCAATATGATGAGTGACGTGACGACTCGACTGGTCTGTCCAAGAACAAAACAGTGGCCTTGGGATGCGCAGTAAGCACTGCACAGGTGGGTGTGGAGGAGGGAAGCGCCTTTGGGATGTGCAGTAAGCACTGCACAGGTGGGTGCGGAGGAGGGGAAGCTTTTTATTGATTAAAAATAGGCCTACTGTTAATTATTATTTTAACCTTTTTATTTTGTTAAATTTTGGCGGTTGTCGCAGACCCCCTAGGAACAGCTCGTGGATCCCTGGGGGTCCGCGGACCACCTTTAGGGAACCATTGCTTTAGACCATTTGACCATTGATGCAGGTTTACCCTTGTCGATGATGACCAAAGCGTACCTTTGACGCTGAACCTACCGTAAAAGCCGTAAACTTGGGTGATTTGCCTCGACTCGTGGTTCCCTCTTAGAAGTGTGATTCTGTCCGACCACTTGGCTTTCAGGGTGAGTAACCTTGTGAAAGTTTCCAGGCTATAGTAGCCCCGGTCCACAAAGTCCCCCATGAATATGTAGTTGGTGTCTGGAACCGGACCACCGTTGCGGAATAGCTCCTCCAGGTCATAAAACTGTCATACAAGTGAAATAAATATTGGTTTGAACAGCACAATAGCTTTTATTTTATTTGAGGTATTTGAATGCACACTTTCTGAACCGACTAATTATATCAAAACGCACGACTTATAAGCTAAATTATATCTAGGACAGACACAACAGCCAGTCTCCCGGGCGTTATTTTATCACTGTGAAAGGGGAAACCCATATTTCACCAATGATTAATTTTTTGTCCATCGCCGGGAATCAAACCCGGGACCCTTAGCTCAGTAGAGAGACACGCTACTGACTGAGCCAAGGTGTCGGAAGTAGCTTGCCGATATTATTAGTGACGTGTGGGAATTTGATTGAATGATTGTGCGGTATCAAGACACATGATAATGTTTAGGGTTAAAATTTAAAAATAAAAAAGGAGATGATCCAAATTTTGTGAGCATATTTTGAAATTGAATAAAAATATTTTAATGCACAAACGGTGATGAATTAAAGGATTTAAAAAATCTTCCTTTGTGCTACATTATGATTGTGTAACTGCTTCCCGACAACACTTGTAATAGTCATTGTCTTCCTGGATAGTTACATGGGAGACGTTCAGAAAGACGACACAGCGTTGAATACAATATGGTGGCGTTTATTGGAACCTACGCGTGAAAGTAACTACTACCTACTATATTTCAGAGTACAACCACGGAATACGAGTTAGTGACACAGGAAGTCATGAGGAGTCACCTGGCGATAACTCATGAGGACACTGTTTGCAACTGTCACCTGACACCAGTAAAAACCAGAACCTGGTTGGGACGTAACGTGTCTTAACGAATAGTTTTTTTATCTTGGTTCTTAAGCTCATGTACATCAGATACACCCATCGTTATTGAGAGGCATCGAGAGAGTCCTTGTTCTCACACAGTAGTCCTTTAGAGGGAATTAACTTCTCCTCAATTGCTATTCTTTCCTGGCCAATCAGTGAGCAGCTAAATTTCCTATGCTAAGGGAGGCCGAGTAAGCCTTATGCTGTATGAAGGCAGTGGCACGTTCAGACAGGCATTGAACAACTCAGGTTACCAACATTCTCCCGATCATGGTTTTCTGTGTTAAGTACACTCTACACTGCATGCTATATAAGTCGAGAAGTATAGGCCCATACTATGTAGAGTGTTACAATTGTGTATATTAGGCCTCTATAACGTTTCTGGTGAATACTGTAAAAATAAGGAAGCAATGATCAGGGAATCTGTCCTGAATTAAATGTTAAAGATAAAACACTGAAATAAAAAAAATTATTTAAGGTGTACCAGTAGCTTTACATAATTTTAAGATTAAGTTATTAATTTGTTTAATAAATACCTACTAGAAAATCAACTAAATATGTAAAGCATACACGATTAATTTTTTCTCCGATGATGTGTCCTAGATACTAAGATCGTTAAAATTTATCTGGTAATGATAACTAAAAGAGGTGGGGCAAACTCATTTGAGGTTAGACCTGTGTTTCTTACCTGACCATGAATATCACCACAAACCGTGACTGGGGTAGATACTGGTTGAATGTTAGATTCTTCTAATAGGAGATCACAGACCATATCGCAGAGTTTCTGGGGGGAAAAAACCACACACACACGCAAATTTAATATTTAATTAATTTGAATCAGGTCCTTCAAAGAGCTAGCTCATCCCGTACTCCTTTAAATAGTATGTACATTAAACCCATATTAGCAATCAATTAATAAAACTTATAGTATTATTTAGTTTGAAATATATATAAAACACAAATTATACCTTTAAATCATTTTCAGGAAGATATTTACACTCCTTGGCAATATCAATCCATTTGTCAATATCTGCCATTTTGAAATACAACTCTAATTGTGGCGCTCCAAGCGGAGAAATACCCGGAATAGGAGTTTGAGCGCTCTGCTCAAATCTCTAGATTGCACTAGTGTTAGTTATTTATTCAGAATTTGTTGGATTTAAAAAAATCTAATCTCAATTTAAATCTAATTAATTTTACAAAATAGGTAATTAATGATGTGTAAAACTAGGCAAATTACTTGATAATTAATCGAATTCATGCTGGTAACTCAAACAAGCTATGTGGAACATTCAATTATAATTGGGTCACTTTGCGTTAACGTTGCGCAGTCTACTCCATTTTCTATGTTTATCGATTTATAAATTTTACTAGTCAATAGCACAATTTAATGAGTTATTGAAGATATTTCTTTACTAATAAATTTCTTTCAAAATAAATTTATAAAATGAAAAAGATGTTTTACAAATGTGTTTTCTTAAAATCCCTCATTAGTAACTTTAATTATTTCATATTATTCATTATCGCGATGAATCATATTGATGAATTATTTTTACCATAAATTAAAATTGTAAATACATTTTTTAACATTTGTTAGGATAATTTTTTTAATATATAAGTAGTTCATCTGAACTATAAACACACCGTGCAAGAAGTTTCGATCTTTGAGTGAGACGCAATGGTTGATGGGTAATCCGCCATATTAGTTTCATTTTCCACCCCGGAGGGCCGTTGCCAGACACTTGTCAATAGGAAGGAATTTTGACAAAGCCTGGGTTTGTCAAAATGTCTGGAAATCCAGGGCTAGAACAACTTATTCCGATCGTAAATAAATTGCAAGATGCCTTCACACAGTTGGGTGTACATATGCAATTGGACCTTCCTCAGATAGCAGTTGTGGGTGGGCAAAGTGCTGGGAAGAGTTCCGTTCTTGAAAATTTTGTTGGGAGGTAAGTGTCATCAAGAATGACTCATTAATCATTATTTAATTATAATTAAGTTTCGTTTCTTTTAAAAAACACAAATCAAATATATCTATTTGTGTTTTTCTCGGCTTGTTTTTTTCCTCTTAATAGATGACTATCACTATAGATTTAAGTGTCATCGTAAACCAATGGCCGTTTTGACAGATTAAAATCGAACCATCTACATTTGTATTTTTCTGTATAGTTATTGGGGTGGGTTACACAAAACTATGTAAGACTCCCATCTAATTTCTCTTTTGTTTTCACAATAATAATTCAAAATAATGCAATTTTAATTTATTGTTTATATTTTTTAAACTAATTTACGTCTTTGTTTACAGAGACTTTTTGCCTCGAGGTTCGGGCATTGTTACCAGAAGACCGCTGATTTTGCAGCTAATAAATTCAAGTATCGGTAAGTTTTATAATTGTTTTATAATTAATTGGACAAACTCCTATGATAAATAAAGTTATGTTAGGGTTGAGTTGGTACTCCTGCTGTTTGAGAAAGGATCCTTTTATTTGAAAACAAAGATAATCGTTTCGAAGATCGAAGAGCAGCATTCCTCATTTTGATGTGGCTTTAATTTTAATATCTTTGGAGACCTGCAGGCACCATAAGAATACAATTTACTTATTAAGTCCACTATAATCAAGGACCTAACAACCGGTTTGGGATCTTAAAAAGGATACAAAGGCACTGATTTTAAAAATTGATTTAAAAGTACAAATATATCTCAGGTAGCGAAATTTTTGTAATGATGCATAAGCACAAGATACCAAATCATTAACAATTTAAGCTTTCACTGTAATCACAAGGAAATGGTGAATCCAATGATACTATAATATTTCTTTTGTTTTTATTTCTTTTAGACAACTCAATAAAACCGAAATCCAAACATAAACATACTAGACCAACATGCCATGACGTTGATCCGTGATTTTTTATGATATGATGTCATCTTACTCTAAGAAAATAAAATAATTTATTTTGTGAATATTAATTAAGATTTAATTTATTAGCAAATCGAACAGATAGCAAGGTTAGGGAAGGTTAAGTTAAGATAGGCTAAAAATGTAACCTTAATAATATATTTGTAATTATTTAGCCTTAAAATAACACATTACTTTATTTTAATATATTTGACCTCTGGTGGATGGATTCCGGTAGCTGTTTCCACCCGACGACGTTTTCAGTCCAGTTCTGATGTAGTCTTTGTGAGTTTGTTGGACGTAAATTGTTTGGGGATGTGTCTGAGTGTTTTTGTTTGGATTAGTAAAAATAGGCATAGTTAGGGTGTGCTAATTTATTTTGTGAATATTAATTAAGATTTAATTTATTAGCAAATCGAACAGTAGCAAGGTTAGGGAAGGTTAAGTTAAGATGGGCTAAAAATGTAACCTTAATAATATATTTGTAATTATTTAGCCTTAAAATAACACATTACTTTATTTTAATATATTTGTCTTCTGGTGGATGGATTCCAGTCGCTGTTTCCACTCGACGACGTTTTCAGTTCAGTTCTGATGTAGTCTTTGTGAGTTTGTTGGATGGAAATTGTTTGGGGATGTGTATGAGTGTTTTTGTTTGGATTAGTAAAGATAGGCATAGTTAGGGTGTGCTAACTATTTTAATTAAATCTGTCTTTTGCAAAAGAGGGTGTTGTGTGGTCGCTGTAGAAGATTATTGTACTTAAATAGGTTCTCTACGAAAAGGGTGTCATCTAAGCTACACCAACCCGTTTCATTTTTGTCTATTCCAATATTTCCTAGGGGACCACCCCCCCTCATATAACTCCAGTTTGTATCCTACAGCCTCGTTCCCCCACTCTACACAAATACGGTTAGAAACGAACCTTTCCGTCGGAAACATGTATACTAACAAAATAAAAGGTCTTATTTAAATTCACAGACAAATGGTTTGGTATTAAGTTTATTGTAGTTTAGACAAGCATTTTAATACTGTAAATAGTATGAAGGTATGTTATTACAGTATACTATATTTTTCTTTAATATTCCTTTTGTTTTTTGAATTTATCTTTTTATCAAGTCATTGAGAATTATAAAGTATTTGAGGTAGATTTAACTTATCACTTAGATAGCTTAATGAGTAATGGTTATAAATAGAGAATGTTGCCTGTCCTCTGGTGCTCGCTATAATCAAGTTTGACTCGGTAGTTGGCAATTGTGCAGTCAGTAACTGTGCAAATGGCAGCAAAAAAAAAAGCCAACTACCGAGTCGCAGATGGCTGCGTTATCCGATGGCTCATGATATTAATATAATCACATATTTGTAACCGACAATTTCCGCTAAGTCCATCATAGACTCTGCCTTAAAATATGAGTGAAGAATGACCCTGGGCACGGGACGAATCCTGGATAGCTAAGTGGTCAGCATTGGCGTACTAAGCCAGAGATCCCGGGTTCGATTCCCGTGTCCAGGTGTCATTTTTCAATTTTCAGAATATCTCTAGTTCAGCTAAAAATGCTTTATAGACGAGAGCTTCTTAAAGTTTACCTTCTCTTAAAAAATTAAGATGGCTAACCAGTTGAAACCAGGGTTGTTGTTGGCGTCATACAAATCGTGTTCGGTTGTGTTCATGTGTTTTGTGTTTACAAAATAAAAATGTTTTATTTTGAAACTTAATATTTTGTATGGCACTCGTAAGTTATAAAAATAAAAAACCATTTATTTATTTTGATGGCCAGTTATAACAAGAGAAAAGTATGAAGATATTACTTTTTAATTTAATATTTCATGTATTATAATATCTTGTTGCCACTACCACGAAACAAAAAACATAATACTTTTAATATCAATATATTTTGTTCTTTAAATTACTATGTAGTTGGGCCAAGCTATTGTTTTTGTAAAATTCAACATTAATAATGTTACATTTTGGAACTATCTTGTTGAAAATAACAAATAATTATGGTAAAAAGGGCTCTCGCCCTTGGCCTAAATATCAAGTTTTGTCTAGTCTGGTTTTATTGTGATGGGGAGGTGGGGGTTCGAATCTAGGTCAGGTTTATCAATTGGTTTTTCCCCCCTGGATCAGTTTCCAACTTTCTCTTCACGCTGATGGGGACACACTTCTTATGAATCCTTCCTTTCTCATCCCTACTCCATTAGGTTCATTAATGCGAATAGGCCAAACATTAGGGATGAGGGGTAGGGATGGATGCCTTCTAGTAGCATAGTTTAGTAAAAAAGGAATAGACAAGACATTTGTCCCGTTTAAAATTATTAATGAGTCTAGAATACATTTTTACTTTTACAATAGCATTTTGAAACCAGTTCTTTCACGGAATTTTGGGTATACTTTCCAAGAATCTTTTTCAACCATAAATCATTTTTACTTGATGTGGACACAATTCTAAAATTAATTCAATTAGTAGAGTGGGGTTGAATCCTGAATCTCCAATATAGCTTTGAATCTTGAATCTGAATCTTGTAAAAAAAATTATGAACATAAGAGGAAATATAAATTAAATATAAAATACAAATAGTAACTAAATGTTGACATTATTTCTTGTAATACATTCATTACAACATTCATACATTCAGTTAAGTGTTAAATTACTGGTCTGGAGTCTGGTTGTTAAGTTCATCCTATAATTATAATTGGTTTGTTGATCTCGACTGCCGAGGATGGGGAGATCGAGGTTCGAATCTCGGTCGGGTGAACTGGGGGGGTGGTTTTTCCTAAATGGTTTTCCACTCTCCCTCCACGCAAATGCGGGTTCACTTCCTCTAAATGCAACCTTCCCAATTCCTAACCCATTAGTCTAATTAGTACTTAAGCGTATAAGCTGAACGGGTTGTAAGACGCGGTGCTAAATAAATAAATATAATTGGTTTTGAACTACCAATAACCAGTATTACAGCTCTAAAACAGATTTCACTTGGAAAATTGAAAGAAAAAAGGTTTTTTTAAAAAGATTTGAGGCTTGAATCCAAAACTATCTCGAATATCTTTAAGGGTTTGATGGTCCCATCCCTATCAATTAGATTCTACTTTTTGTGCGATTCCTGTAGGAAAGTGATCTTACTGGCAATACTTAGTCATTAGATTATTACGATTGATGTGCACATGGAAAATCTGGAAAATTCAAGGAATTTATCTTGTCAAGGAAAAGTCTGGGAAATTTTAAAACCACACTGAAGTTTTCAGATATCTTTCAACAAAAATATAATTGAAATACAAAATAAATGGCTTAACCCAGTTTAAACCATTAGTTTTATCTCTACGTCGTCGTGTGATTTTGTGAAGAGCATTCTTGGTAAAAATGTAATAGAAAACAGTTAAAATAACAATGTTTATTCATTACCTTGCGTTAGAAATACAGTAAACCTTCGCTAATCCGGATTAAGGGATAATCTAGATTAGACTCAAAGATAGCCCTAAAAGTTCAAAAGACCAATGACACAGACAAATGGAAATTTTTATGAGCTATCTGGATATATATTGTTAGTAAAAATCCACACGCATAAAGGAATACACAAGCAAAGTGATATAAACAATCAGTCTACAATGATACTGAGAAACACGTAAACAATGTAATGTGTATTTCGTCTCTTTGTGCAGTCAATCTGCGCGCAGATCGACTCATTTGGCTTGCTAAACCCCTTTAATCTGCTTTCCTAAATACACTAAATTATTTTAAAGTACTCCTCTGTAGATGGACATTATAAATGTCAATTCAGATTATGACATCCAGATTAACAGTAACCGGGGACTTTTTACATCTCGGTCCGGATTAGCAAGGGAAATTGTAACATTATTTTTGGCCCGGGAAACCCGAAGAGTCTGGTAATCTTAAAACTCAAATGTATCAACACTGGTTAGTACTATCCCCAAAGGCGAGAACATGGACAAAACATCTAGCCAGGTTTGTTGGGGACGAAGGATTCCCTGTTCGAATTCTGGCCGGGTGTACGAAAGGTAAAAAACCCAACTCGTTTCCTGCTCTCCTTCTATGCAAATGTGGGTCATTTCCTCCAAATTGTGCTTGCCTTATACCTACCTTATGCCTACCCAATCAGTACAATCAAAATACCCGCTTTGGTTCCCGCATGGTTTAAAGCACTGCCCTCGCAATGGACTTATAGACTACTAAAGATGGGGAGATCAGGGTTTGATCCCAGTCAGGTGCACTGAGAGTGGTTTTTTCCTAAATGACTTTCCACTTACCCTCCACCCAACTGTGGTTACAGTTTCTCTAAATTCAACCTTCCTAATTAGTATTTTTATTATTATTATTATTATTATTATTATTAGCACCGCGGCTTACTACCCGTTCGGGTTATACGCACTTATGCTAATGTGTAATGGTAGGGTGATTGTGAGATGAAATGGAAGACCTACAGTTTAACGTGGAATCCGAACCACAGTGGAGGCCTGGCATTCCACACATTCACAAGTTGTGAT
>CABFWB010004371.1:0-11312 GCA_902151455.1 Timema bartmani
ATGTGTAACACCTTTTAGAATTCATATCACAGCTCTTCACTTCACTATACCAAGCCTAATTTATACCAATATTGCTACACTTTTAATGACCCAGTCCTTAGCTTTTAATATTATCATTAGTTTCCCTCTTTTCCTTCTCGCATATTAAGTACATTCCTTCTAAAGTTCTACCTTCCTCTAGCCTACTCAAATATCGTCATTAATATGTATGTGTAAAGCTCAAACAAGTAGTGACATGCAATGGGAAATACATAGTAAATAACACTTATATTTTCAAGAATGTTTTCTCAACACTTATATAATGAGACCTAGTAGTAATACAAATTTAAGTCATAGGGAAATGAAATATATATATATTTAACTTTACATAACATTTACTATCACAACAATTCATTAGTGAGAATCGAAGTAAGAGCTAACGAATGTAATATTTTATATGTGAGTACTTGGGTCTGAGGTTAATAAGGGCCAATGTCCTATAGCTTTGAATATGCGTAAGTAAATTCAATAACTTAATAATCTAAGGAAACAATTGATTATTTTAGTCATACACATTTATATATAGATAACTTCTATATTTACCCAAAAAAGAAATTAAGACTGTCAATTTTTTAGTTGTTAGAGGTTGGAATTTTAACATATTTATATTTGACTAAACAAATTGTTCATTTTTAGACATTGTCCTTTATTATCCAATGTGCAAATTATTTTCTTCTTTAGAATAAGTCCTGAGATCATAAACTAACAAGCTTTACTATGGCCTGTTGGCACTATCTTCAAATTCCTTAAAAACCAGTAAACACACATAGCAGTTTAACCAACTGTTGTAAATACACACTAAGGTATTTGTGAACCAAGGCATCAGTAATAGCAGCTGTTATCTTATAAGACAGTGGCTCCTAACCTTTTCTCAAGGTCAAATAAATAAAATCGGCACTATCCCTTGCTATAGCATTGAATTACTATCACAATGTTTGATTCAACAACTTTTGACTTGTCTCTTGTCTTACTTTGTTGTCATACATAGCTTCTTCCACCATTATTCTAATTATTTCACATACCTCGAACATCCTAGTGGGTACCCCTGAGGGCTATCATATCACACTTTGGGAGCCGCTGTTCGTGAACTATTTGTAGAGAGATAAGTTGACCTTAAAATAACGTATTTATTAAAACTGATATACAGGCAAATTGTTAAAATTCAATATCATTGAAATTATTTAACTTAATGCGAATTTGAAAATACACTTAAAAACAAGATTAAATTATCTCAATAATGCAAGTTATAAACTCATGATTTATCATATTTTCCCAGAGAAAATAAATAAATCCATAAAGTCTGTGAGATAGTTTTTACAATAAATAAAGCCAAACCCCACTCGAGTCCCATTCCCTCTGTGTAATTAAAGTACATTTATAATGTATGAAATATATTTTGGTTTTAGTCACTTTTTGCTTCGATAGTTATCTTATGTCTCTTTTCACTGACTCCCAAAACCTATTTGGTTGGACTGAAATTGTATTGTAGATTATTCATCCCCATTTGTTATTTGTGTTCATTGGGACATTGCCCCATGCCATGATAGGCACCAAACAGAGTGGTCTATCTATCAAGGCTAGCAATGTTTGTCATGTTTGTCCAGGCGCCACACGTTGACCCTCATGAAGTCCCGTGGACGGGTGTATGCCTTTGGCTTGGGCGGCACAGGCCAACTAGGCACTCGGGCGGCCCTGAATGCCTCCACACCCCAAGTGGTACTGGGCCCTTGGTCCTCTGTAGCTCCTGTTATTGACGATCCCCCTCCCCCTACCTGTGTCATTAAAAGGATATTTGCCGGGGGGGATCACTGCTTTGCCACCGTCACACAGCCTAAGGTATGTCACAGCTATTTGCCTTAATCACGTTATAATACATTGTTAAATAATGACACATCTGAGGAAAGTAAGGCTGACTGCGGGGATGCCAACTTAGTGGCTGGAGGAGGAAAACTTCTTTGGTGAATCAAAAATTATCTTAAGATTCCTCATTTGTCATGTTTTAGGGTTGCAACAGGCCTTGATTAAGGTAAACAAGGTAAGTTAGTTGGTAAATTATGTTACCAGACTCCCAGGTGGGATGATGCTAGAGAAAGTAGCTGATGAATTTGGCAGGGTTTTTACATTCTTTTTTTGAGAGGTTGATTGTGGTTTTGTGAAAGTCAGGTAATTCTCAATTTTGGAGTTTAGTATGTACCAGAAGTGATGGAGGCCACTTATACACAAGGAATGGTGGTTTTTACTTGATAATATAAATATTCTAATATTTGATTGATCTTCTGTAGACCCTGGTGGTATATAGTTATCAGTGGCGTATTCTGAGAAAATCAATAGGTATGTTGTACTATAAAAGTTGCAGGGGGAGATTTGGGGGCCGAGGACCCTCAACCGCCGTTGTCCAAGAACGTCAAGGGATTATTCCCCAGGAAATATTTGAACATGTGTGCCTCTAGAACATTGGTTCTCGAACATTTATGATTTCCCCTTAACCATATGCTATCTTAGGACAATTAGCACCCGACTACTCCCATATTCTCTCTTTTTGATCTATCCGTAGTGAAGGTTACCAGCCACTCAAAATGTAATAGAAGTAAATCCATGGTGACAGCTCGCATTCAAGTTATACCTACCGAGTAGCAACCAAACTGTTTGGCGAATTAGTTCCAACTCTTGTGGATAGGGTGTAAAATGGTCATCACAACGACACCGCCAGCCAATAAACTCGACTTTCCATATCAGAGCCGCTACTGCTTTATTCGAGTAGCTCCTTATTTATCCACACTAGGCTGGGTCTACCCCGTTCCAGAACCACTGCTTCCCAGATAATATGGAAGGACCTTTCAGAAAATCTGTAAGTGCCGGGAATCAAACCCAGGACCTCTGGGCCCATAGCCAGAACCTCTGACCACTAGACCACCAAGGCAGTCCTCAAATTGTAATGAAACATCAGAACACAACACACTGCAGATCATCACAATATCTACACGGTTAGAAACTTAAGTAAATATTAATGTCGGGGCTAAGATGGGTATGGGTACATTTCTGAATGCATAAGAGAGACAGATCCTACTCAATTAGCCTAGTGTAATTAAAAGCACACAGCTAGCAATACTCAAAGCAAAAACTCATAAGAGTAAAATGAAGTGGTACCAAGCATCCATTAGATCATGGTGAGAGGGAATCAGGTGGATTGTCCAACTCACGTTGCAACTAAAACTATTTCTTAAAGCCTAACTTATCTCACACAATGCTGCTTGGAAACAAACGAGTCTCCCAACTTGATTATTTATGCTCCAGAAGCTATTTAGATACGTAAACCCTGACCAACACAAGGGAGATTATCTCCTATTAATACTCTATGGCTACGTCATTGGTTTATTGATAAGATATTAATTACATCTTTTGCTGTAAGCAGTGGTTCATCCAAAGGGGAGGGGGGCAAACAGGTATTTGACACCCCTTCCCCAACACCACAAATAATTTGAATAGAAATTTAAATAATATGAAGTATAGCTAAAATATTTAGCATTGAAGATGTGTCGAATGTATAGGCTACAGTTTAAGACCAGGCTTCTGACTTAAGCCCAATATTCAAAATATTTATTGTTACACACAAAATTAACAATTGATAAAAAAAAGCTTTGATACCATTTGCATTATTTAAATATCTTAATTACTATAAAGCAGCTCCAAATAATTTCTAAAAGCATTTAATATTCATAAATATTCTCTGCCTTCAGGGCTTAGGAGTCTGTGCAACCCAAAACCCGCTCTATCCAGCAAAATGTCACTCTCACTATGGTCTAGATTGAATGCCTCCCCCAAAGTAAAGCGCTGGGTGCACCATTTATTTTAAGTAAATTACATAAAAATATATTTTAATTTAACTTTTCCTTCTAAATCATCTTGAAAGGGTGAAATCACACTCCTGACTTTTGGGGCTCTTTGATGTATAATTATATAAAATCATAATGACTAATAATGCGTTAATGTAAAATAAAAACTAAAAGAACACTAGTAAAACTCCATGAATCTTTTTTACTAAAGAAAATCAAGAATTACCGTCAATTACGGTTAAAGTAGCCCCCTCACCCCCTTCACCCCTTTTTCTCACCCCACCAGTGCTGACAAGCTCACATCTAAAAGAGTGGTTGAATGTGTTTGCCAAATACATGATAATACATGTGACTAGAATACCTAAACATAACTCAATGTATTTAATTAGTGTATAATTCAAAACTTGTTACGTATACTAACTATTATTTTACAATTAATTTTATATATATTTTATGTAATTTTACTTAAACTATACTTAATTAGCTTAATAAATAAACATTGTGATCTTGAATCTTTTGCAATAGTTGGCACAATGTTTAGCTTGCTTCACATGATCAGCATAACCTGGGGTGTAAAAACCCGAACTCACTGGCCAATGACTTGTGGGCGAGCGGTAAGGGAATGTGTTGCAACCCCCCAGACATTGGGCAAGGTCAGAGCCTCTCTAGCTTGGCTTGCGGTGTTCAATCATCAAGCTCTGGGCTTCCTATTGTGTTAAGTAGAGCCTTTTGGAAGAAGGATGACTTAAAACACACATTCTTGGAATATGAACAAATATTAGTTTTAAATTTAATAATTCACTACATGTATTTTATTGACAATTTAAACATTAGTATTTACACAGTTAGCACAAACAATTAAACAAAAAACTAGTCCATATCATTACAGGTATGCGGCGCAGGACTAGCATACCCGGAGAACACGTCACTGCTAGTTACTATAGGTATAATGTTTTCAGGTTTGGGGGAGTGTGGAGTTTCGACTAGTAGAGGAAGACTTATGAGCAACCTTTGTCTCTTTCTAAGAACTTCTTGAAAATGTTCATGTTGGCTTTGGATACTTTCTGGGTCAGAGGTGTTGTGCTGAAGGCTGAATGAGATAGATATTTTGGTGTTAAATGGGTGGAATCTATCAAAATGTAGGTACTGTTGTCTAATTGTGAGTTTTAGACCAAAGTTTGATGTGGCTCTGTCCACATCAAGGAATGTTGCTCGATTGTTGGATTGCTTAAGGTAACTTTGAGAGCCGAGAAAAAGATGAGCTTGTTTAAAAATAAGCTTAGATTATCTTGACCAGCTGTCCATACAATGATTATGTCATCAATGAAACAAACCCATCAGAGTAGTTTGTTATTTTGGCGGTCAAGGAATGTAGTTTCAAGTTGGCTCATCAAAAGTTTGGCGTACGCAGGTGCCATCCTTGTACCCATTGTTTTATATAAGGTTTGAATAAGATTGTCATCTCTGAATTGAAAGCTGTTCTTCTCCTGTATAAATTATGTGGTTTGTGTGTTGTTGATTAGATGCGTTTTCAGGAAATGTTTTATCACAGCCAGGACTATCACTGTACATTGACATAACATCACTGGTAACAAGTTCACTGTTTCAGGGCAGTAGCTGTGGTATTTTATTGAAGGAAATGGTTGGTGCCTTTGATGTGTAGCGGTAATACTGTGACAAATTTTGTATATTCATATCGACACAGGCTGAAATTATTTCTGTTAGTGGTCCCCAGATGGTTACAAGGGGTCTTCCTGGTATTGGTAGTTTTCCTTTATGAACTTTCGGAAGCATTTACATATGTTTTTGTCAGAAGGAGCTAAACTATGTTTGTTGGTATATTGGATAGTGGTCTATTTTTAAGTTGGTGCACGAGTCTGAAAGCTGTTTATGTATCTTTGCTCATTACTACCGTAGTGAATCAATCCTTTGTCAGCCAGTAATATTATGATGTCCTGATTGTGTGGAAGTGAGTTTATAACGTGGTGGTGTTCTGGAATTAAGTTTTGAGTGGTGAATAACTTTGTATAGAGATTTTATACTGAAACTTGCTGCAGCATAAAATTAATATGATGCTCAATTGGGTGATTCGATGATAATGAAGGGGGTGAACATTTTCTGAAAAACTGGTTGATGTGGTTGCGGAAATGTTGGAGCCTCAGGTTTTCTGGCAAAGTTGAGTACATCCTTAGTGAGTTAATAATTGTGTGAACATTTGATTGTTCAGAAGGTTATACCTATGGACAGAAGTTCTTCTTCTGACTTAACTTTTTGAAAACAACCACTGGTGTTTTTTTTCACGATAGTGTTTGTTCTGCTGGAGGCTCCTATGTAAAGGCCTAATTGTACCATCAATTGGGACTACTTTGAACTGCAGGGGCAACTTTGACAAAAGTTGTAAAAAGTTTATTTTAGATATTACTTGAAAATTAAATGATTTATATGGAATTTAAGCATGTCAAAGTGTTCTCCAAACTTATTGTGTAGAGTCCAACCACTCGCTTAATTCCTAGGTTAATTTGAGAGCACAAATATTTTTCAATAAACGACGAGTAAAATGCGTAGGAAGTAAAAACTCTTAAATTTCCCTAGTAGAGTATATGTTGAACTTTTTTGTTTATCTGTGACATTATTTTCCTTTTATAAAAATCCCTTAGCTTCATTATAATGCATCTATTTTTTTTTAAATACGTGTAAGGAAATTTAAAAATAAGTTACTTTCAATAGATACATACTTATAACAAAAATGGGGCTACTTTGAGGATATTTAATTTTTTATATAGATTGTTTTATTTTGTCTTAATTTGTTGATAGTAGCTGTTAAACAAACCTTTCCTTTAGGACCGTGTTTTAGTTTGAGTAGGTAGGGCTATCTATATTAACAGAGTGAACAACAGATCCCGTGTGAACAATGGTGCGTGTTTATAAAAGAAAATTAGAAGCCCAAGCCTACCAAAACTCTAGTGTTTGAAAAAGGCAGTATATAAACTTAGGAACAAGAGTACTGTACAGCAATAAGAGAAGCAATTAAGGTTTATAGTATAAGTACTGGGACATGAAACACTGGCCACCTGGTGAAGCAGGACATTAGGTTACTAAACCTCCTGGTCATCCTACTGTTTCTTCACACAAAGAGGAACAAGCATTTGCAGAGCATTTAACAACAATATCTGAATGGGGATTTCCCTTTGAGATTCTAACCATAAGATTGTTAATTCAATCATATTTGGAGAGCAAAGGTAAATCCACCCATGCCTTTAAAAAGGGCACATTGCTTGGGGAAGACTGGTTCAGAAGCTTTCTGAAAAGAAATCACGGTGAATTAACCTTACGCATGGCAACAAATATTAAACGAGCTAGAGCCCACGTATCAGCTAAAACACTAGAAGAATACTTTGAAAACAAAGCAAGATCATGGGGGGGTGTATCGAAGGATAGCCTTTTGAACTACGATGAAACCAATTTCTCTGATGACTCTCAGAGTAAAAAACTAATTTTTAAAGCAAAGACAAAGAGACCTGAAAGGATCATGAACTTGACCAAATCTGCCACATCAACAATGTTTGCTGTCACAGCCATTGGAGAATGACTTCCACCATATATTGTTTATAAAGCAACACAATTATGGACTATCTGGACTGAGAAAGGACCTAGCTGCTTTGATGAACAATGGTCTCAGGACTGGTTTGCAACGCCCATAGTTCCATGGGCAAAGAAAAAGGATGGACCAAAATTAATTCTAAGGGATAATTTATCTTCTCATTGTAGCTGCAGAGATATTGAGCAGTGCCACGAGCTAGATACCAGGTTTGTTTGCTTGCCAAAGAACAAACACTCACTTGCCCCAACCATTGGATGTCAGTGTTTTGCTCTGTTGAAGAGAGTTTGGCGTTGTGTTTCGGAAGAATGGAAGAAAGGACCTGGGAAGAAAGCACTTACAATCCCAAAAAATACTCCCCCCCTTCTTCTAGGTTGAATGAACCAAATAATGTTAAAACTACTAAATAAATTGACAACAATAATAAAAAAATTGTTTTGTGGCAACTGGCATCAAGCCTTTTGACCCTTCCAGAGTTCTAAACAAAATTCCTGATGGTGGTACCAGGAATAGCCAAAATGATAGCTCAGTGTCATATGCATTGATTTCTCTCTTAAAATGATATGCGATACGATATAAAGCCGACAGCCCAGCGAAAAGAAAGAAAGTCAATGTAACACCTGGAAAGAGTATTATTTCTAAAGAACTTTTCAGTGCTACCACTATTAAAAATTCTGCTGAGCTTTATCTCTCTACCAGTATTGATAATGCACATGGAACCAATCCTTCAGCTTCTACTAGTTATGTGATTCAAGTACAGTTACCTGCAAGCAAATCAAAATAAAATCCTACAAGAAAAATAATTTACATCAGAGCAGATGATAATTACTCAGATTCCGAGTCTACATTGGAATCATTAAATTACATGGAAGATAAAGAAGATGTTGACCTTGATGACCTAATACAATCAGATAAAGAAGATATATACACCGATCTAGACATCAAAGTGGCTACTTGGGTCATAGTTAATATACCACCAAAACAACTGTGAGCTACTATGTTGGGGAAATTCTTGACATTATTGAAAATGGAGACTATTTCCTACATTATGTAAGAAAATGTTCAGACGCAGACAATCTGTTCAGATGGCCAGAGAAAGAGGATTCAGATACAATTACTATTGACAATATTGTAAAAGTGATCACTTAATAGAAGGGAACTACTGCAGTTTGCTGCATCCTTTGATGGCTATCATACTGAATAGTGTGCTTTTCATCCATAAAAAGTATAACGTTTTTGTACAAATAAGTATAGTATAGTATAGTATAGTATAGTATAGTATTTAGTTTCCCTTTATGAAAATGAATGTGTGAGTTCAGCCCTTTATAAAATCAGAGTGATTAGTGACTCTACAGTGTCCATGCATTCGGCAATATTTATTACATTTTCATTGAAGTTTTTCTTAGCTAAAAATCATATTAAAATATTATTTTTTATTTTTTCTGATTTTTTTTTATTATTATTTAATTGAAACATTAAAAGTCCCAAACCAGGTTCAACATGTTTGGTAAGTGTTTAATTGTTACTAACCATTTATATTTATATATAATTTGTCATTTGTCATTATTTTCAGAATTAAATAAGCTAGAGACCTAAAATAAAAAGAGAATTTTTCAATATAGTCCCACCTATCATACCAATGCTCATAGTTAACCATGGATTTTTTCAGTAATTTTAATATGGGATTTGGTTTGATGTTTCAACCCAAACCTGAGGCAACTTCGAGCACGATTAAAAAATAAAAAATATTGTGCAAAATAAAATTAAAGATTTTTTTCTAGTACTCTTGCCTTAAAGCACACATCTCAGTTTATCATTTACAATAATTTTCATATTTTTATAAAGATTTATTTAAAAGTTATTAGTAAAAAAAATGCAAATGTTGTTCCAAAGTATCCCCACTTGGCGGTCTTGATATAGTGTAGACCTGGGTAGTCATGGAGTTTAATACAACTTTTATTTAGCACCTTGTCTTACCGTTTAGGTTGTATGTACTAACTACGCTAATGAGCTATAGATGAGGAAAGTTGAATTTAAAGGAAGTGTACAAACATTTACTTTGAGGTAGTGTGGAAAACCATTTTGGAAAAACCACCCTTGGTACACTCTACTGGGATTCAAACCACAATCTTCTTGCGAGAGTCGCTCCTTAGACCATGCAGCCACTGAATCTGGTTTTAACCAAACCCCATATATTTATATATATTTCTCCAATTTAAACTTGTTTTTATAGTGTGATATCATTATCATTGGTTCAACTACTGTTACTTTAGTTTGTCCTCGACTCTTTGTGTCATCTAAAAACTCTGGCCAAGAAGTGAATGTGTTTGTTTGTAGGACAATATTCCTCCAGAAGATTGCCGGGAGTACTCTACCTGGTCTCAAATATGGTGTATAACTGGCGACCAGATGTGTACCTGTTCTAAAGTTCCTCATGACGCCGCCGTCAATCAAGAGTTAATGGTGTATGTTTTATCATAAATAAGTCACAATTCACCAATACCCAGTAATACAATACATCCCCCATTTCACTGTAGACTGACAAACTTACCTTGATTAATTCCACTATGATGTTACTTCTTAGCAATATCTACCACATTCTTTCATCCTTCTTGTGAGAGCAAAAATCAAACAAAATATTGTTTAAATTATCACATTTAATTATGATTACTAAAATGAGTATGTGTGTCAACAAAATGGTATCCTAGCTTGAGCACATAATATTGCTTCAATTCAATTGATTGATGGATTTTATTTCATTAACTGAGGTATTTAATGTACACTTTCTGAACCAACTGATTATATTAGCACACGACTTATAAACTAACCTAAATCTAGAACAGACACAACATCCAGTCCCCGGCCGTTAATTCATCCCTATGAAAGGGTAAACTCACATTTCACCAATGATACATTTTTCGGTCATGACGAGAATCGAACCCGGGACCCTTAGCTTAGTAAATAAACACACTACCGGCTGAGCTAAGATGTCGGACATTGGCCTAATTGAAAAGGGAATATTATACTATATGTTATTAATTTTAATTATATTGTGGACTCATATTCATTTAAGGGGTGAATTAATGAAATGGGTTATTATGTTAGGTTTGTGGTAAAACCTTTATTACCTGCATATGGTGTAAATGTCAAGCCTATTTGGTCTATCTTGCCAGGAGGTCAGATTTCAAATCCCGAGAGTGCTCTTACCTACTACTTTTACCTACTACTCTCCCTACACACAATTACGGAAACATTTCCTCTATATTCCACCCCCATCATCCCTGACACATTAGTAAATATTTATGGTTAGCCTGAAAAAGGTAGTGAGACGCGATGGGGTGAAAACATAGAATTATTGTTCACACAGCAGGGAGAGTTGTAGTATAGGTGTGTAAGAGACCTGATATGGAGAAGGGAAGTGCCCTTGAAGCTGTCTGCTAGTGAAGTCTGGGTAGAGATTTATTGCCTGTCTCAAATTTGCTTTAAATTCACACTTAGCATTTTGATACTAGTTAGAATAAGTTGTCAATAAAAAAAGTTCGGACTTGGATCATCTAAAGTTTATCAAAAAATTAACTAAAATTTTGTAAAAAGTCCAAAAAATATCAAGTACGCTATACAAATGTAAACAAAATAATATGTATGAAATGGAAATCCTTTAATAACCAATTTCTTGCGTTCTGCTAAATCATCATCAACTGTTTCCAGCCTGTGGCCGGCTCAGTTTAGTAAAATGCCTCCATCTTCCTCTATCCTTCCACCATTCTTCCTCCTTTAATTTCTTCCATTCTTCTCCTCTCACTTGAACACTCTCTTCCCTCTGCTTCTCTAATCTCTTTCTT
>CABFWB010004371.1:12639-38406 GCA_902151455.1 Timema bartmani
TTTCCCATATTCATACCTTCTTTCCATCAGCTGTCCTATGGCAAAGATTAAGTCTCTTATATACTTCTGTTTCCTATATCCATGCTGTTCCTCTTTCCACCTTCCTTTAATTTATTTTATATTCTCTCTTCCAGTATCTTCTTATATATTTTTGTACAGTGGCACATCAGGGTTATCCCCCTATAATTTGTTCACCTCTTCCTGTCTCCTTTCTTGAAAATATGTATTATAACTCCTTCCAACCTTCCTGTACCTTGTTCTCCTTCCAAACCACTCTCAGCACCCTGTATAACCATTGTATACCTACTTCACCTGCTGCTATTATCATTTACACAGTCTGTACACACCCCATGCTTTCCCTAGCTTCATCCTCTTTAATGTATCCTCCACCTCTTTCCATGTTGTACTTCTTTCCACTTCATCTGCTATTTCTTCCTGCTCCTCTGTTTCATGCTCATTCCTTTCCTCTTCCAGGTCGAACATTTTTTCAAAACATCTCATCCATAGTTTATTTTCATCCTTTCCTGTCTTCAACATTCTTTCTTCTTCATCAATTATTCCAACTTCTTGTCTTTTTTCTATCCTTCTGTTTCTTACTTGACTATACAACACCTTCCTACTACTACCACCTTCCACGTCATGTTTCAGCATTTCCATCCATTTTTGCATCCATTCCTTTCTGGCTTCTCGTACAATTCTCTTCACTCTTTTCTTCTTCTCCCTCTATTTTTCTTCTTTTTCCTCATTCCTATTCTAAAACTCCTTCTGAATGCATTATTCTTCTTCTCCACTGCTTCCTCCACCCTGTCGCTCCATCAGGTTATTTCCTTCAAGTTCCTTCTATTACTTGTCCTCCCACATACCTCTTCTGCAGCTCCCACCAGACTGTTCCATTCCACCTCTACACTTTGCATCTCATCCTTGAGCATTAAACTTCTTGCCTTTCTTAAGTACAGCTCTCTCTCCTCTTCATTTGTAGCCTTTGACACCCTTATCTTCTTTCTTGTCTTACTACTTTTCTCCTACATTCCTATCCCTTTATGTCTGCCACCAACAACCTCTGGTCACTCATGATAAAGTGGTCTATCACAGACTTTTGCTCCCTATTCCAAATGTATTTAGTGATCTTATGACTTTCTCTTTCCTTCCTACACCAGCTGTTTGCCACTTTCATTTTATTTCTTGCACGTAACTCCAACAGTCTTATTCCCTCCTCCTTTATCTCTCCCCATCCTCCATTCCCTAACACCTCCTCGAACCCTACTTTTTATTATCCAACTTATGCATTAAGATCCCCCATTATTACCTGCCACTTGTTTCCCATAGGCCTTTTAAATATTCTTCAAACTTGTCTTTTTCTTCTGCTGGACACCTCACTTGTATCACCTCCACCATTTTCTCTGTCACTTATTGTCATCCTTATTATTCTATCGCTCATCCTGCTATGTATAGCATTTATTTACAAATATCTAACTCAGAAGTAATAGCTACTTCCTCCTAATGTACCCTTTCTATCTTAGTTACAGTCTCACCAGAATGTATATTTTTAAACATACAAGCAAAGAGTTCAATAACTTCACTATCTTTTCATTCTGACAACTGTGGGTAAAAATATTCTGTTTAGATATTTATAATCTATAAAACATCAGCTCTAGTATTTAAAAATGAACCTATTCAAACTAAATACCTAAAAATGGCTTAAAAGTGCCTAAAAATGATGCATACCAAGAAAGTATGACCTAAATATCCAAAATGGCATAACATGACCAAAATTGACCTATTAACCTACAATCAGGGGATCATGAACAAAATTTATTTAAAGACTAACATTGTCTGTGATGTGCCAAAATAAAGATTACATGCCATCAAGATCTGTGTTCATGTCAACCATTTCTATATATCACATTAGATTAAACATATTTTCAATTTTGAGGTACAAATAAATAATGTAGAGGAAATAACACTTCTTGAATGAAGAAAGGAACAAATAACATACATAGAACAGGCGCCTGATATGTGCAGGTATATTGAGGTTATCTGAAGACCAGCACTAATAGTTAGTTATCTCTAATGTGTTCAGGTATATTGAGGTTGTCTGAAGACCAGCACTAATAGTTGGTTATCTCTAATGTGTTCAGGTATATTGAGGTTATCTGAAGACCAGCACTAATAGTTAGTTATCTCGGATATGTGCAGGCATATTGAGGTTGCCTGAAGACCAGCATTAATGGTTGGTTATCTCTGATATGTGTTCAGGCATATTGAGGTTGCCTGAAGACCAGCATTAATGGTTGGTTATCTCTGATATGTGCAGGTATAGTGAGGTTGTTTGAAGACCAGCACTAATAGTTGGTTATCTCTCATGTGTTCAGGTATATAGAGGTTGCCTGAACACCAGCACTAATAGTTAGTTATCTCTGATATGTGCAGGCATATTGAGGTTGCCTGAAGACCAGCACTAATAGTTGGTTATCTCTCATGTGTGCAGGTATATTGAGGTTGTGTTTAGCAGTCAGGCTTGTGTAAATGCCTCGTTCCTTCTGCCTGAAGATCAGCACTACTGCTGTTCTTCCAGAAACCACGGTTTGGACATAAACGTTGCCGAGAAAGCTTTCACCTCTCTTAGTCGGGTGGAGAATATGTCCATCAAAGAACTTGTGAGTCTTGTTGAATTTAAAAACATTGACTCTCCTGGCTCTCGTCATTTACCTTCATTATTATAAAGAGTCAAAACTACTATCAGTTTGTTACTAAATCAAATATACTCTGATTGATTCTTCCTTCATATTTTTTTATGTGGTTTTCTTCACGACATTAGTTTACAATTTGTTATTTTTATGTTTTACATCACTTCAAATATTAATTATGGTACCACAACACAAAGTTCCTGGTTACAGTACCAGAGACCCCGGGTTCAATTCCCAGGTCTCCTTAGATTTGGTCTGGAACAGGGTCACCTCAGTCTCGTGAGGACAAATGAGGAGCTACTTGAATAAACAAGTAGTAGCTCTGGTCTAGAAAACTGAGATTAACACTAAGAGGGCCCATTGTGCTGGTCACATGGCACCCTCCAGCCACAGAATTTGACTTTATCTTCACCAACAGATGGCTGTCGCTTGCTCAGTATAGCTCAAATGTGGATTGACGCCATGGAGGTTTTTTTTACCACAACACAGAATAGCAAGTAATTTCTTTATAGTGAATTTATTTTTGTTAGTTTTTGTATATTTTTTTTTAGTTTTTATATTATTTCAGATTATGAATTGTGTTATCATAAATTTGATACCAACTTTAGTTCCTTCTCCGCCAGATGTGGAAACACTCCGGGTGTATGTAACCTTACCTCTCTATCATGAGTTTGACAACCCCAAACACTACAATGTGCTTCAGAACCCGTTTGGTTCAGCTGTGCTCAAGTTGAAAACAGAGGCAGCTAAGGTGCTCGGTGAGTCACTTTAGTTTCTTATATTTTCTGTGTTCAGAGTGGGAAATACCCTATTTGGAAAATTTTGGAATTTCAAAAATCCAAAGAAAAAGAGAGAGAACCAATTTTAACCAATTTAAAATTCCAGGAAAGAATTTGAGCAAAATTTAGAAATATAAACTTTTTGTTGACAAAAAACATGACACACAACTTTTGGAATGCATTAAATTTCTTTGCAGATAATAAAAATAACCTCTTAAATTCAGATGTGTCTTTATGTGGTGAGTTCAGGATTGAGTAGGAGAGGTTAAACAGAACCCACTAGGTAGGTTCCTTGTATTGGGCGTCACTACCCTGATAGTACCCCAAATCCTAATAACTTTTTTTAGCACTGCATCTTACTACCTGTTTGGGTATATGCCTATGTACTAATTACACTGGTGTGTTAGGAACTAGGAAGGTTTAATTTATAGGAATTGTACCCTCATTTGTGTGGAGGGAGAGTGGAAAACCATTTAGGAAAAACCACCCTCAGTGCACCCGACCAGAATCAAACCCCAATCTCCCCATCTTCGGCAGTCTAATTTATTGTTATAGTGCCTTAGACCATGTGGCCAACCAAGTGGGCCCCTGATAACTAATTAGAAGATAAATTTCAGCGAGAAACAAATCAATTGATGAATTTAAGTATACCAGCAAAATTGTGCTGATGTGGATATATTTTTTTCCTTCTACATTAAATAGTGCCAGCATCCGGTGAAGGATAAGAATTTCAATATGGTACTATATTAGTTTTATTATAAGAGTGATACCACTGCAAACTAAACAAACATAAAGTCTAATCATTATATTTTTAACATTAGAAACTAAATTTAACTTTTTATGGTTATTAAAAACAACAATTATCTTAACTTAAATTTATAGAAGGCTGAGAATAAGCTTAATTAACCTTGTATCACCTGATTAAGGATCTTTATTTTTGTCTTTCCTTCTATAGTTCTAAGTTTAGTAGAATTATATTTAAGGGGTGAAGCCTAGTTAGATTTATTTTGATTAATTGATTAACATTACTTTCTCTCAAAGGTGTTAATTGTTATCTGTTCCTTGTATTTGGGCTATTGTATTGTTATTTTTTCTGCATTCTATCTCACCAGTAGCTCCAAGGTCCAGAGAAACCAAATCTATTTGTGAAATGCTGACAGCACAAGAATGTTGCTAGTTATTTGTATTTAATTTCACTTAAGAAAGTCAGGAAGGGGCCCAGAAAAATTCCCTTTATTTTATACTATTTATTTTCAACAAAAGAGACACATAAACTATAAATTGTTCAATTTACAATGAGGAGAAAGTGGATTACACACATAAATATAATAAAATATAGTAATTTATCCGCATTGGTGAGCAACTGTGTGACCTCGATGACATGGAAGAGCTACAGGCCAAATTACACTACATTAAGGTGTGATTAGACTGTAGGACTACAATTTTATAGTGAAACATAGCAGCTACCATATGACAAGACTAAATTACACTATTACATTATAGTTAGTTGATTAATTGCTGTGATTTTATTTTAAAAGAGCCGTCAGTCAGTAACAAGAAAAGTTATAGTAAAGGATAGATAACCTGTTATGACAGAGAAGTGTTATTACACACATAGCTGAGCGCTAAAATATAAACAATCAAGTTATCATACAGTTTGCACATGTTAAAACAAGAGATGGGTCGAATCCACTATTTATCGAATCTGAATCCTCGAATCCGAATCTACATTTTATTTTCGAATCTCGAATCCGGATCCTTGCAAATTGTTAGAAATTTTAATGATTTACAAATAGACCTACATTACACAATATAGGCCTAAACTGTAAATTAAGATTTATTTCAATCATGCTTTCAATTTTAATCAATCCCAACCACCCCTCGCAAAATAATGGTTAAAATCCAGCCAAATTAAACAATCTAGACTCATATTATTGTTTGAAAATCAAATTAATCACAATTTGAGTGTCTTCTAGTTATTTTTAAAAGTGTTGTTAGAATGAGTTGAGTTTCTAAAAAAAAACATGTGAAATAAGCAGATTAGGCCTAGTTATCCTTTGATCAACTTTAATCATCATTGAAGGATTATAGTTTATTTTAATAAGATAGCAAAAATAAAAATACAAACAGATGTCTTTAATAAAGACTAAAACAACATGCTTAACAATTAAACATACATTGGAAATAGTGAACTCAATAATGCCTAAGTATGTTTTATTATTTATCTCTTATATATCCAATTATCCATTATCTATCTTTACATAGAAAACAAGAAATATATTCGATTCTTGTGATATATCGATTTCTGAGAATACATTCTATTTAAAACATGAATATATTTTCAACTCTTGCAATATGTTCATTCCCATTTTATAAGGCAGGACTACGTTTGAATATTTTTACAATTATTTCAATACATATTTAAAAAAATAATAAACTCACTCTTAAAATCAATTTAAAAACAAATAATGAATTAGCAAGTCGTTATTTGATTCTTAAAACTCGAGAGCGCTTACTGAGCAGATTACCGGAATCAATTTTAAACAAACAATTGGTATACAATATGTAAGCCGGTAGGCATAAATAAACAGTTTTATCGGTGTTTGACTGTCGACAGTATTTATTTTTCATAAAACCCAACAAAATGTCTAACTTAAGGATCGTATGCAATAAATTGGGGTTCTTTGCATAGTTGTAGATAATTAAAACCAGTTGGGTGGTAAGAATTAACAGTATCTTTATTTTAATCATCACTCTGGCAAGTAAACATAATGGCTGTATTCGAATAGTCAAGTACACTTAACTTGATGCAGACTTGATAAATTTACACTTTACACGCACTTGAGATCGAAGACTGCAACAGACTTTTCGAACATCAAACTACCCTTTACACGCCCTTGAGTCCGCAGTGCTGCTTCCTACCAGTTATCTTAGAATATATTTTAAAAAACTTCTATCAGTAGGGAATGAAAATGAATACAACGTTTTAATATCCATTCCCGGTCTTTTCACTAGACATTTCCAATACTACAACAAAAGCAGTACCTTTATAGGTAAAATACTTTATCACAGATAACAGATCAAACATCACAGATCACATTACTCTAGCAGACGAAAAATTAAACAGTTGCCAATCAAACTCCGCATCAACGGCGTGTCAAGGGTAACTTGCCGTCACCCTTGGTCTCAAGAGCTTGTGCAGGGTGCATCGGCACACTTCGTGACTATTCGGACGGTTGTTCACTCGATCACTTGATTGCCAATGCAATTATCGTGTGAGCGTCAAGGGTCGACAGCGCGTGAAGTAGAATATTCGGATACAGCCAATATATATATATGTCATGGTAGCCTACTTTGTATCGTGTGTAATGGCGGCTGACTTTGTATCACGTGTAATGGCGGCTGACTTTGTATCATGTGTAATGTGCTATTATTTCTGTTAAAAAAAGCCATAATTTGTTTTATTTATTTCGAATTTATTTGTAATTCTATTTTTGATTTTCAATTTTTTAAGAGTTTTAATGTGTTCATTTAAATATCTACAAGATGGTTCGTGAGGTGACAGTTTTAGAAGTGAGCATGTGCCGAAACGGTCGAGTCCAAGTTTCCCATAGATGTGGGAGGGTAGGGTATTAGGCACGTAAGATTTTCCACGCCTAACAATTTTTTATTTTGTTTTTAAAAGATATTTTTTTTATTCGTGCTAATCTCTTTTGTCCAACAAAATAAAGATTACAGATTAAGTTCTACTTTTCAATTAGGCCTGAGTATGTAATTTTTGAATTCAAAATATTATGCTTTGTTTATGAGGTGAAAGATTCGACCATCGAATCCAGTAAAACACCGAATCCATCGAATCTCGAATACTTGTCAGGATTCGGTGGATTTGAGGATTCGAAGTTTCATCTGGCCCATCTCTAGTTAAAACTGTTTAACTGGCATGACAGGTCTTAATTAGATCCATGATTATATGTGCATGCGTATTTATTTGTATTTGCGTAATACTGAACATTAAAAAAAATAGTGTAGATTTATTTTATCCTAATTTGTTTCATGTTAACTTAATTTTAATAAATCATTTGAATGCACTTCTCAAACACAATTTCAAATCCTCTGGTTGTGATATATTGCTCTCATAACTTATTGATTATTGAAGTATTCTATTTTGATCATACTGTATTGATTATTGAAGTATTGTATTTTGATCATACTTTATTGATTATTGAACTGTTTTATTGTGATCTCACTCATCATTTGGACATTTACATTAATAATTTCATAAATAACAAATCCAAAGTATACCAAAATATGGTTTATGGAAAGACGCTATTTTTTCAGTGTTGTGTCTGAATATGAAACTTTAACTGTTAATAAAATACCTAATGGCTTGGAAATGTATAATAAGACAGTGTGGCAACACTGTACAATAATGTAAAGTAAGTAATAGTAAAAGAAGCCAAGCTGAAAGGATAGTTAGGTTAGGTCTAGATAGGAACAAATACACTTCTCTTAATCTCTTCTTAAACTTATAACACTTCCACGGCTACACATTGTTTTTAATTTTCGAAAATATTCCTTTTTCATGTGAGGAGACACATTAAAAACACACAAAGTACAAAGAAAGATGTGTTATGGAACCACATACTTCTAGAATAATTTGAAATATAACTGAACACTTGCAGTGTTGACAAATTTACAAAACACCCATGGTTTCTCTATGTGTATGTGCACATGCGCGCGTGCGGCTTTCACTTGACTATTCCACTAATTAATACACCATAGTTAGACATAAAGACCAAACCAAAAGAGGCCTCAAAAACTGACAAGAGAAAGAACCATAAAATTAACTACTTTTAAATAAAAGGACAACACCATTTCCAAGAATTATTATTATTAACAAAGTAACCGCTCAAATTCAACACACATACCAATCCAGACCTTGCGCCTTAAACAAGCATGGGCATCAAACTCTGGTGCTCGAAAACAATTATGTACCTACTCATACTTGAGTTCAAAACCACAAAATAATCAGGCCATCCTTTCTAGATTGGAACGATGCTCCGACAAAACAAATAGAAACTCCAAATTTATTTGTAATACTCTGAACAATTCAACCTTAACCTTGGGGCCAACCCCTGTAACCTAGCACCCAAATCTACTTTGTGCAAAATACATAACACGCTTCAGTTTTCCTAGCGCTACAAACCAAGATTACAGAACTCAACTAACTTTAAACATATTTAAGGCTTTATGTAGGTATCCCAACTAAACCATTTTAAACAATAACTTAAGCGCTCACTTTAAAGCCTTCAATGTGAATCCCGCTTAGGGCATAGCCAACATAGCAACCGATACCTCCAATTAACACCAAGGGATTGATTTCCCAAAAACTTATACTGATATATAACTGAATATTTCCTATAATGGTTCTTCTACCATTTCTATAATATAGATCACACATAATGATACACTCGTTTACATACTAAAGAAATCACCCATTTTAAACACACAAGCCCTTTATATTAAATACCTAACTAAACTAACATCTAATAACAAAATAGTACATTGTTCTTTAGCTTCCCTCTTATATACAGAGCGTTTCAATACATTACAGTTGTCAAATACGGTTGATAATCTTTTCTCGATAGACGTGATGAATGCAGGATAGTCAGTACAGATACCGAGTGATAACCAATTCCCTGGCTCGTAACATCCAGCTCATCCACGGACAGTCTGTGTCTAGCCTCGGATAAAACGCAAGACACGTCCAGTGTCCATGAACACAGCTACAGTTGTGCTTTTTTCTTTGGTGCTCTGGATTCATGACATTAATTGATTCGCAAAGGCTTCTGAGAGAAGTTGGGATGATGTATTGGTGCATAGATCAGTGTGCCACTATGGTGTACATGCCCAAAATCAGCTACACCACCGACTGGATTCCCAACGAATATAAACAATGCCACGTCGGAAGGTTAGCGTGATAGGCAGCGATGCTATAGCGCGGCCTCAGCCTGTGCTCGTGATGGTTCATAAATAAATTTATATAGATAGGACGAACATGAGCCAGACTAGGCACAGGACACTACACTAGGCATATATAAAAGTTCCAGATGTGCGAGGGGTATCGAGACTTTCTTCCTGTACCGTGGCTAACTAGCATAATTAGCATGTTATAAATTGATGCAACACAATGGAGATTTGAATGGATAGGTAGCATGTTGAAAAATTAATAATAAAAAATATCTAGAAGACTAATAAAAATTATAATTGAAATAATAAGTAGTTTTTTATCTCTGATTTAATCAGGGGGTGGTCTGGATTTAGTTACCCATTGTCTTAATTGAGAGTTGTAGTAGGGAATGCTCATGAGTTCTCTGGTGGTTTAGCAGGAGTCAAAGTGCTTATTGTAGGTGTTAGTATGGGTAAGAACTGGTTTAGTATCGAGACTGTGATTGTTCATACGAGATTCTCAGAGGTCCTGTTGTGCAGATGTTGCAGCGTTGTTTCATACACAATTCTCATTTCCGCTGTCTCACTGGATCATTGCACCACCATTTGCTGAGTCTGCGATCCTGATTGCACGCACAACTGAAACCTCTTTTACAGACTGCGGGGAGAAGCTCGCTGGCAGCGCCTCTTGGACTGAGTCTGTGGGAGGCTTCCGGAGTGAAAAGTTGAAGCAAACCTCTTCTGCACTGCTGGACTGGTCACTCGCCAAATGAACGTGATTGGTTCCTAGACCTAGTGCCAGGTGCTCAGATCGGTTCACTGTTTACCAGCTTTCGAGCTAAAAGAGCTATCTCCAACAAGAAGCCGAGGCCAGAAATAAACTTTGTAACCGTTGGTCCTTATTGGAGCGCACGTTTTATACTTTGGGAACCAAGGAGATATATATATCAAGGTGTTTAGTGTGTTGATTGGTGCGCTTTCTCTTCACTATTTTTGGACTACATATATTAGCAAATTATCGTCAAAAGGTTATTCTTAGTGGCAATACTGGACTGAAATCTTCTCACTTCATCATCGTCATGTAAGCATTGAATTTTGGGCTTATCTCACTAAATTTGTCGTCGCCAGTCATTATCATGGTCATTATTGTCATGTTTATTTTGTTTCGACCATATTAACCTTAACGCTAAAAATATTTCCATTTATTTTTTCAGGTAAATGAGGAATTTATTTAAATTATAATAGTTTCTAAGGTTCTCCCTTTAAATGGTTTGCCAATTATTATTATTAGGTTTAGAGCTTCTCTCTTAAATAATCAAGTAAATAATTAATCACATTCCTTGGTAATTCATTAATTAACCATAGCATTCAACTCACTGACACTTCGGTAATTTAATTAAAAATATTTATTTTTTTGTTTCTTGAATAAATTATTTCAAAGTTTGGTATATATGGTGCTTTATATTAAAATTTGTGATTCCCCCCTTTTTTTACCTTTTTTATTCTATATGAAATTTGTAGCCAACTCGAAATTTGGGTTGTAGTTACATTATATGGAGATAGTGTAGGAAAGCATTTAGAAAAAAAACCACCCTTAGTACATCGACCGGGATCAAACCCTTATCTCCCCGTCATAGGAAGTCAAATCTGTTGCGAGACCATGTGGCTGCCAAAAATGGTCTTTTCCTTGTTGATACTTCCAGCAGATACCTCAAGAACTGAATCATTTGTGCACAGCGCCACACTAATGTCATGATACACTCGTTTACTTGATACAATCTAGATATTTGTGCAATGCCACTCAGCTCTGTCTCCAACCTTTGATTCAACAACCAGTCTGCTCATTTGTTCACCTTGACAACATTCCAATGGCAATCTGCCCACAACTGCACATTACACAAATTACACCCAAACAAGTAGAGAAAAGAATAAACCTGTCACACTATGGAGCACAGAAATAGTTTAATACAACAAACTTGAAGTTTCTCTTTACATAGGGGAACAATTTTTTACATTTTAAACTTGTGTCACTGGGCAAAAAGGTTGTTTGCAATTACTGCCCAATCCCTACTCAGATTTTGTTGCAACAAAGATCCAGGGGGAATTAAATAAAAAAGTTTATAACATCATCACACATGTGTAAATTATTACTATGTGTTCTGTCTTGCGACAGGTCCATTCCTTTTGTTAGTGGACTTGGACCACCAAGATCCTTCAGCTCCCAAAGTTTTCCTCTTTCTTTCAAGTCTTCTAGTATTTGAATCATCCTTCCTAAGCTCCTCTTTCCATCTATGACGTCGTACATAAGACAGTTCCTCCTAAGGATGTGTCCAATCCACTTTGCTTTATACTGAAGAATAACATCCAAAATGGTTCTTTTGTGAATGTAATACAAAAATATTAAAAGAAATATAAATAAACATTGTTAATTTCCCTTCCTCCCATTCAGAGCTCTGATAACATTCCTTAAAGAGGCTGCCATTATCTCTTTGAACAGTAGTAGCTGTGTAAATCAGTCTCTATGTTTGTCTTTGTACATACAACAATATTTCTTATTTTTAGGTCTCTGGTGGAGCAGAACAGCAAATGACTATTTTGAACGCCTGATACAAATCTTCAAAAGTGTGATTATGTTCCTTCTTAAACAAACCAAACATCCCAATCAAGAGGTTAGTATGCTTTATTTTGTGTTAGGATTGTTGAGCATGCACTGTAATCTTTAAAATATACTTGCTCCAATATTTAACATTAATACTGAATAGTAAAAACTAAACATTGCATATTTGATGCTATTTATTTATTTGATTGGTAAATACTAAATAGTCATTATGACAAAGATATTCAAAATGTGTTTGATAAAAGGTCAGAATTATTTTGGATTTTAGAAGACTTATTTTTTGTTTATCTTTTAGCTTAAAAGATAAATGGGTTTATCAATATACTGATAACTCTGAAAAAGCTTAATAAAGTTTGTTTAAAAAAAAAATTAGAGATGAGCCACTAGAATCTTCGAATCCTCGAATCCACTGGATCCTCGAATCCACTGGATCCTCGAATCCACCGAATCCTGACAAGTATTCAAGATTCGAGGATTCGGTGTTTTACTGGATTTGATGGTCGAATCTTTCATCTCATCAACAAAGCATAATATTTTGAATTAAAAAATTACTTGGTTAGGCCTACTTGAAAAGCACAACTTAATCCATAATCTTTATTTTATCTTACAAAAGAGATTTTCATGAATAAAGTCATTTTTTAAAAAAAAAATTGTTAGGTGTGGAAAATCTTACGTGTCTACTACCCTTCCCTCCCTCGTCTATGGGAAACTTGGACTCGACCGTTTCGGCACATGCAAACTTCCAAAACTTTCATCTCATGAACAATCTTGTAAATATTTTAATGAACACATTAAAACTCTTCAAAAACTTAAAATCAAAACTAGAATTACAAATAAACTCGAAATAAATAAAACAAATTATGGCTTTTTAACAGAAATAAGAACACATTACTCACGATACAAAGTCAGCCACCATTACACACGATACAAAGTCGGCCGCCATGACGTATATTATGTTTACTTGCGAGAGTGATGATTAAAATAAAGATATTGTTAATTATTCTTACTACCCAAATGGTTTTAATTATCTACAATTATGCAAAGAACCCCAATTTATTGCATACGATCCTTAAGCTAGATATTTTGTTCAGTTTCATGAAAAATAAATATTGTCAACAGTCAAGACATCGATAAAACTTTATTTATGTCTACCGAGCTACGTATTGTATATCGATCGTTTGTTTAAAATCGATTCAGGTAATCTGATCACTTAGTAGGCACTCTCGAGTTTTAAGAATCAAATAATGACTCGCTAATTCATTATTTGTTTTGAAATTTAGTTTAACTAAGAATTTATTACATTTCAAAATATGTTATTGAAGTAATTGTAAAAATATTCAAACGTAGTCCTGCGTTATTAAATGAGAATGAACATATTGGAGTCGAAAATATGTTCTGTGTTTTAGATAAAATATATTCTCAGAAATCAATATATCACAATAATCGAATATATTTCTTTTTTTCTACACAAAGATAGATAATGGATATATAAGAAAATAATAATAAAACATTCAGGCATTATTAAGTTCACTATTTCCAATGTATGTTTAATTGTTAAGTTTGTTGTTTTAGTCTTTATTAAAAATATCCGTTTGTATTTATTTATTTTTTTGCTATTTTATTAAAATAAATTATAATCCTTCAAAGATGATTAAAGTTGATCATAAGGTACCTAGGCCTATTATATTTGTTTATTTCACATGTTTTTTTAGAAACTTAACTATAAAATTGAAAGCATGATTGAAATAAATCTCAATTTACAGTTTAGGCCTATATTGTGTAATGTAGGTCTATTTGTAAATAGTTAAAATTTCTAACAATTTGCTAGGATTCGGATTCGAGATTCGAAAATAAAATGTAGATTCGGATTCGAGAAATAGTGGATTCGACCCATCTCTAAAAAAAATTAAAGTTGCTTATAATATTTTTTAACTGAGCTATTTCCAAACACTTTTCTATGTAGGCCAAATTTATCTATATTTTGTCCTCCACTAGAAGCTGATAACACACAGCAATGGTGGACTCACATCACTTACACATTTCTCTTCATTTCATCGGACTTGGTTATTACAATGTAGTAAAGAGGGTGAAATTTAAAATAAATGTTTATAGACCTCATCACAACATACATCAGCTCCATCTGTATGTAAGTTTCTCAACTATACAACATGTTAAACATTTCCAACCAATCAATCGTTGGTGGCATGCTCTCTCGTCTTATACTAGACTGCCAATGACTGGGCGGTTGGAGTTTGATTGGGTTCTGTGTACTGATGGTTGTCCACTTTCTCTCCATGCAAATGTGGGCACACTTTCTTTAAATTCAATCTTTCGCATCCCTAACTTATTAGCGTAATTGGTACATACGCATGTAACCAGTAGAGGAAATAAGACACTGTGCTAAAAACTAATAGAGTTATATCAATTCTTTTTGTTATTTTGGATTAAATGTTATTGTAATATTTAAAAATCTCTTAGCTAAATATCTTTTAGTAAAAATAATCTCCTGTAAACCATTGGCATCTCACAAACTTTATAAAAGTAAAACCCCGACATTTGGCACATTATAGTCAAATCAACTTGTCCCTTTTTGGTGAGTCAGTCTTGTTCCTTTTTGTTGAGTCAGTCTTGTTCCTTTTTGGTGAGTCAGTCTTGTTCCTGTTTGGCGAGTCAGTCTTGTTCCTGTTTGGTGAGTCAGTCTTGTTCCTGTTTGGTGGGTCAGTCTTGTTCCTGTTTGGTGGGTCAGTCTTGTTCCTGTTTAGCGAGTCAGTCTTGTTCCTGTTTGGTGAGTCATTCTTGTTCCTGTTCGGCGAGTCAGTCTTGTTCCTGTTTGGCGAGTCAGTTGTGCTATTCCCCTATAACTTTCTCATCTCATTGATTAGGCAGTGTAATAAATGTACAATGATATAGATGTGGTGTGAACCAATTACCCCTCAGAGACAATTTAATGATTCTTTATTTAACAGAATGACATAAAAATATTATCTGACAGGAGGGCAGCGATAGACTAACTAAAAATTATTATAGATTAACATAAATCCTGAAAATACACAACACAGCTTGGGAAGCAAGATCTTACACAGTAATACAAGATAAACAATGATATCAATAAATATCCTCACAGGCACAGTTTTAGAGAACAAGCAAAATGTATAATATGACCCTTACTATGGCAGATCTAAGAAATTAGTGGTCTTGATATATAAAAATGGTATCTTTAGGGGGTCAAGTCCCGTGGACACACTTATATTTTACTTAGTAAATGATTGAAATCAAAAAGATCCCAGAAATAAATGTATATAATAAACTCAAGTACACAATATTTAACATCTTAAGAATCCAAATCATTCTTTCATAGGGAAACTCTACAAGATAAATAAAAATTATACTCGAGTATCTGATACACATTAACTAACTTTTTTCAACAATTTGAAATCTTAATAAATTATTATTAATTGAAAGACCAAAAAAGACGACAAATCACAAATACTTAGGAAAGTGCAAAATCAAAATATTAGGAGAAATCAAGTTAATATTATTTAGCTATCATACTTTTTTAGAGTCCAAGAAATATGATTCAAAATATTAAGTTCAACAATTTCAAAATGAACTAAAGTCCAAAATGAGAATAAAAAAAGTCCAAAAGGACACAAAACTATTTAAAGCCCAACAGCAAACAGGAATATATTTATTCACCTCTGATAGATCACAACAAAGGAAGAAATTACAATTTTCTCAAATCATTAAGTCATTAATATGTCATCTGTCGCGATCCCAAAATAAACCGTCCACCAACCAATGACCACCTCTGACATATTAGTATCCTCTCTGCACTGTTAAAGATTATCGAAAAATTGGTACATAAACAGATGACCGAATACTTAGAACAAAGCATAGCACTACTACTGCTGTTCAGAGTGTAACTAATGACCTTTACAAAGCCATGAATAGTTCTAAACTAGGTATTCTGTTATTTCTAGACATTGCAAAGGTATTTTATACCGTAGATCATGATTTTTTTGTCCAAGCTACAACAACAATACATGTTCTTGAATAGTGTTGAACAATGGCTCTGTAAATTTTTACTTAACGGCAGCAAAAGATAGTACCAAATGGCAACAGTGGACCGGTATCTTCATCCCTGAAACCAGTAACTGGAGGAGTCCCACAAGGCAGTGTACTAGGTCTTCTTATATTCTCACTATACCTAACTTTCATGCCTAAATGTTTTAAATATCTAGGGACCAACATAAATATAAAACATGAAATAGAGCTTCACTACAAGTAACCAAACATCAGACAAAAAACTTTGAAAAATCATTTACCTTCCAAGAGCCTATCATCTTTGTCCTCTTCCCTGGAGGTAGTTGTGAAGTGTGTTGGTAGGCAAGCCATCTGAGATGACAACTACACTCTATCGCAGACATAAGTAGTTCTACTTTGGTGAGTTATTCTGATGTACATATAAATGATAGTAAAACATAGTATATACAATAAATTAAATGTATTGATATCTATGAGTGAAGCTTCCACCATCACTTCCTCAAGTGGTGTATTTTCCAAGAGTGACGATAATCCATCAAGAAAGAACTCTCAAAGACCAACTCCATCAGAGCCCTGCTACCATTCAACTGTAGGCTAACCTGTTACTGTAGACCATTGCTATGTTCTTTGTGTGATTGCAATGTGGGCGTCACAAGTCTGAAGTGAAAGTTTGACATGTCAAAACTAGTTAGATTGCCGCAGGTGTAAACACTAGAAGAAAACAGGACAAATTAACAAATATTTAATTCACCTTAGTATTTAACTAAATCACTTTATCAGTTAATACATATAAAATCATTTTTAAAATATCTTTGACATTTATGGCTTTTTTTTTTAATTTCCTTACATTATTTAAAATATAAATGAGAAATAATCTTATGAATGATGTAACTAGTGAATTTAAAACACTTATCATCTTTAAATGGTTAAACTTTGTCTCAATTAACTTATCTCTGAAAAAGCATCATTCACTACTGGTTGTTAATTTCTACTCTTTTATTTCCCCTTGACTTCATAACCAACAAGCAGACAAGTAGGGAGGAATGTCAGTACTTAGTGTCAAGACAACTATATCGGTACATTCAGAGTGCTTGTGTTAAGCCGCTATGGGGCTCTCAATGAACTAGATGCCACACCCTCTTGTAGTAATCTGTGTAGCTTAGGAATAAGCCAGGATACATTAAACAGCAATTGATTGTGATATGATTGTCAGAGTGTGGTCTGGGACAGCAGTCTTCTGGTGTCTCTGGAGGTACTGAGCAAGCTTCATAAGCTCAACCAAGATGTGGAGGGACTAAAAGTGCCTTACGACACTTTCCATCTGTCGGATCTAGCCGAACATGTGGACATTAATGTAGACTACCTCAAGTGGCTGCTTAACAAAGAGCCGCAAATGGTGAGTGACACTTCATGAAAACATTTCACACGACCCGCTCTAGGTGAGTCACATCCCACATAGCACCAGCATGAGCCGCTCTTGGCGAGTCACATCCTACATAACACCTTCATGAGCCACTCTTGGTGAGTCACATCTTACATAACACCTTCATGAGCTGTTCTGGGTGAGTCACATCCTACATAACACCTTCATGAGCTGTTCTGGGTGAGTCACATCCTACATAACACCTTCATGAGCTGTTCTGGGTGAGTCACATCCTATATTACACCTTTTTGAGCCGCTCTTGGCGAGTCACATCCTACATAACACCTTCATGAGTGATCTTGGAGAGTCACATCCTACATAACACCTTCATGAGTTGCTCTTGGAGAGTCACATCCTACATAACACCTTTTTGAGCCGCTCTTGGCGAGTCATATCCTACATAACACCTTCATGAGCCGATCTTGGAGAGTCACATCCTACATAACACCTTCATGAGTTGCTCTTGGAGAGTCACATCCTACATAACACCTTCATGAGTCGCTCTTGGTGAGTCACATCCTACATAACACCTTCATGAGTCGCTCTTGGTGAGTCACATCCTACATAACACCTTCATGAGTCGCTCTTGGTGAGTCACATCCTACATAACACCTTCATGAGTCGCTCTTGGTGAGTCACATCCTACATAACACCTTCATGAGTCGCTCTTGGTGAGTCACATCCTACATAACACCTTCATGAGTCGCTCTTGGTGAGTCACATCCTACATAACACCTTCATGAGCCGCTCTTGGTGAGTCACATCCTACATAACACCTTCATGAGCCGCTCTGGGTGAGTCACATCCTACATAACACCTTCATGAGTCGCTCTTGGTGAGTCACATCCTACATAACACCTTCATGAGTCGCTCTTGGTGAGTCACATCCTACATAACACCTTCATGAGTCGCTCTTGGTGAGTCACATCCTACATAACACCTTCATGAGCCGATCTTGGTGAGTCACATCCTACATAGCACCTTCATGAGCCGATCTTGGAGAGTCACATCCAACATAACACCTTCTTGAGCCGCTCTTGGTGAGTCACATCCTACATAACACCTTCATGAGTCGCTCTTGGTGAGTCACATCCTACATAACACCTTCATGAGTCGCTCTTGGTGAGTCACATCCTACATAACACCTTCATGAGTCGCTCTTGGTGAGTCACATCCTACATAACACCTTCATGAGCCGATCTTGGTGAGTCACATCCTACATAACACCTTCATGAGCCGATCTTGGAGAGTCACATCCTACATAACACCTTCATGAGTCGCTCTTGGTGAGTCACATCCTACATAACACCTTCATGAGTCGCTCTTGGTGAGTCACATCCTACATAACACCTTCATGAGTCGCTCTTGGTGAGTCACATCCTACATAACACCTTCATGAGCCGATCTTGGTGAGTCACATCCTACATAGCACCTTCATGAGCCGATCTTGGAGAGTCACATCCAACATAACACCTTCATGAGCCGCTCTTGGTGAGTCACATCCTACATATCACCTGCACTTGAACACTTTCATATATAGCCTAGTTATTATAGCCTGGAACAAAACTACCATTAAATGATAATAAACAAATATATTGATTTATTTGTCATGTAAAACATTCCATAGACACTAATTTTTAACAGAATGCTTGACAGTGGTTTTCAAATATTACAAATATTCTAAATCAATAAATAGCTTTAGTTCACAAACATTAGTTTTAAAGCTATAATCAAAATAATCATCATTTAGGCATGATCATTAAACATCATAATCTCAAGATAAAAAATGTTCTTTGTTTTAAATCTCATCTTGAGAAAATAAAAATACAAAATAAATTACAAAATCATGTAAAACTATGTTTTCATTCAAAATATGTCCTTTGTTTTGCTTTTTTAAATTTATCAAATATGACAACATAAGTATTAATTGGGGGGGGGGGGGGGGCCCTTGATCAAGGAATTAGTTTTGCAAATTATGTGCACCCTCTACACAAAGCAGAGCTTCATTTTTTATTTCATTTATACTTTTTAGTTCCTTCTTTTAGTTTTACTAAAGTTGTAAATTTTTAAAGATTCAAAGGCTTTAATTTGTATTTGTAATTTTATAAGAAGAAAAGAGACAGTTTATTTGTTTTTAACAGAACACTGACTATATATTACTATAGGTTGAAGGGTTGTTCAGGAAGATGGCTGACTCGTGTTTCTACATACGCACAATATGTTGTGTTCAGTGTTGTTTGAGAGTTTGTCTGGTTTTATTCTTTCCTTGCATGTCTCGATCCTAACGCCTCACTTGTTCCTGTCCTGAGATAATAGATGTTTTGGATACCAAGACCGGTAAATAATGCTCCTTCTTTTACACTAGACATTGGCTATATTTCTTTTAAATAACTTCTACATCTACTAATGCTAGGAATGCGCCCTCGAATCCTCAAGAATATTTGAAATTCAAGGATTTGAAAAAATTTCTGACTCACGACTCAAACCAATTATAGTTTTAGAATGAACTTAACAACCAAGCCCCAGACCAGTAATTTAACACTAAGCTGAATGCATGATTGTTACATTGAACAGACTTTAATACAGAATGTAAAACTTTAACTACAATTTGTATTTTCTATTATTTTATTATATTTATTATTTCTTATGTTCAAAATTTTTTCCAATATTCAATTTTGAATTCACTAGCTGGGATTCAAAGTAAATTGGAGATTCGGATCAGTACACTAGTGAATTTGACCCAACTCTAATTAATTTGAATTAACCCTTTAAGTGTCACACCCATTCCAGAATTCACGTGCAAAGAGTGCCAGAGGCCTGTTAGGTTTTGTGTGTGAAGAATGACACAGCTATCTCCTCATTTTTGTAAGAGTTTGCAAGAAAATTCACCAAACCTTTATTTATTAAGCAATTATTTTGATTTTTCTGTCATTTTAATCTGTATGTACTGTTCTTTAATAATAATAATAAATTAATACAATTTAATTAAAATTATTTAATATCTAAATCTTAAGTTGAATTTTTAATTTTTAATTTTCTTCAAAACTAAGGCTAATTAACATAGTTAAAAAGAAGTATATATACATTTCACTATTATTTTGCTGTAGTGCATTTAGTTTTCTACTATAAAGTAAAGTTTTGAATATATATGATTATAAATAGGAATTACAGGGATTTTTATTTGATATTCTACATTAGATATGTTTGATTACCTTACAGCAAGATTTATTATAGTGCTACCTCATGAATAAATTTTTAGGCCTACGCATAATGAATGTCTTTTCCAAAAAACCTTTTATAATGAACAATTTCTTTTTTTTTTACATATTATATAAATTCATATAGTCATTACGGCTATTTACTTACATTGGTAAAGAAATCTTTTCATTCACATGACATAACATGAAAATCTAAATAGCATATTTTTTCTAAACTCAGAACTATCTAATCCATACATTTGAAAACTGTTTACAAAACTATTTACAACAGTATGAATTTTTGCCACACTTATGTTTTTCCATGCAGCTCTTATGTAAACTGGTGTTTCACTTGGCACATTGAGTATGTGACCGTCCCATTGTAAATGTGCCAAACTCCCAGTTCCAACAACTATTTACGGTAGATTTTTGTTGCCAACCGTGTATAAAATAATCGAGGGAAATGTTCTCTTTCCAGTGATATGACACTACTACACTAATTATCAGGTAAAGCAAGAACTAGCACAAATCTGGAGAGCCAACCGCATCAGCTCTGGAACTTTTAATGGTTAAGGGTTTAAGGGTTAAGTCAATGAAATATTGTATTTTCTTAAATTGTCTGATACCAATACTAACTCTGTTTTAAAAGCACTTGTAATTTATGTATTAAAATGCCGATGTGAAAATATTATAATGTTTCATGATGTGGGCAAGACTGCTCCCCATCCAACATTGGTTAGTTTCAAATGCTTGTTTCAACCCTCATCCCTATTAGCTATTAGATTTACTATATATTCATCTTTTGAAACAATTTGTTGAAAGATTATTAAACTGAATGATTGTTAATTTTCAGCCAGGAAAGATTTTCTTCTGCAATTATCCATTCCTATTTGATGCTCAGGCTAAAACGATAGTTCTGCAGACGGATCAATCTGTTCAGGTAATCAAGATAATTTTAATTATTAACTAGAGGGAACATCTAATATATCGATTTGTTATACTTATTTGGAACAAGTTGGATGGAAAACATATAAAAGGGATGAACACAATATGGCTTTTACAATAAAAAGAAGAACACAGTTCACACTTTACATTGCTGCCACTGGACAAAGAGGTTGGCTCTTGAAAAAAATAATTGGTTACAGCCCAATCCCTTGACCTAGGTTTAATTTTATTGGAACCCACTAGGAGGGAGTGTGGTCATGTGATACCAGGAGGGCCTCCAGACAGCCAGTGATGTTAGCAAGTAGGGAGGGGTGCACCCTTTTGTGGCCCACACTGACGTATGTGATGTGGATAGTTGGCTAGAGCTCTTTCAAGAAATAAAGATTTGTTACCAAATGTTTGGGGGATATAAGTTACCATGGCTAAACAATTTACCTTGAACATTCTGGTAATATAATACAACAAGTAAAACCCTTAGGGACGGCAAACACTTTATTCCGGAAAGTCTTATATCTTATTTAAAGGTAATTTAGTGGGAGGAAGTGACGAAGGCCAAAACTATTGATGAGAGGGTGGAGATTTTCAACATCATTATTAGTATTTTTGACAAACATGCACCTTTAAGAATACTCAAAATAAAAACAAAAAATCTACCCTGGTTGACATTGGAAATAAAACATCATAACTAAACATAATTCATTAAAAAGGAGGCTTTTGAAATCAAGTCTTGGAGTTGATCATGAAAATTATAAATGGGTACTGAAGGCCTACTGCTGGAATCAGGTAAAATACTTAGCAAGGAAAAGTATGATGTGCTATTTCACTAACCTAGCAGAAACACATTCTCATAATTCTAAGAAACTTTGGAAAGATCTAAAAAAGTTAAATGTGATACTTAGCAATGGTAATAATCATAATAACAGAAAAATGAATACAAGTACCAATGGTCTTGACATAAATGATATAATAGTTAGGCTCATAGTTGTAATAATGATACAAGTTCTCTTCTCAAGCTACCTCAAGTTACCTCAAATTAAATTTACAGAATAATAAATTCCATTAAGGGTCCAAATTAAATTTACAAAATAATAAATTCCATTAAGGGTCCAGCAATTGTATTAAACAGTGTAAACTAACAAAAGATAAAGCTATGCTTGTCATATTACCTACGTGTGATAACTAACATAGTAAATTTTATGGAAACTAAATTTAAAACAAAAAATCCAAAAGATCCAAAACCCCTGTATATGACTTATTTTTAACCTACAAAAATATGATCTTGTTAGCAATTACCTAAAAAAACTTGGTGACTCAATATGAAAAGCCGACGTCTTTGAGTCCTAGTTCACGGCTTTATAAAATTATAGCATCTAAATGCCCGTCTTAGCTTTACCCAGCAGTGACCAAAATATATTCCAAACATAAATATAAAACAAGAAATAGAGCTTCACTACAAGTAACCAAACATTGGACAAAAAACTTTGAAAAATCAATTACCTTCCAAGGGCCTAGGGTTTGTAATGCTGTACCATCAAACTTTAAAGATTTAAAACCTGTTAATAACTTTAGAAAAAGGTTGAAGAATAATTTGCTGGGCAACCAAAAGTTTTGAAACTTAGCATCAAATATCTTTAAAAAAAACTTAAACAAAACCAGTAGGCTCTCAGAAATAAGTTTTAACATAAAGTCCCAATATTTGCTGTACTCAAACGCCTATAATGTTTGGAGTAGTAATAGCATAAGGATCTCTCATATTGTAAGAGCGGCCATGAGCTGATATTAGTAGTCTAAATAAATTAATAAGGATGTTAAGTAATTATAACAATATAAGAGTAAATTGTTAATTGTGTTTATAAACCACATTTTTTTTTTTTTCAATAACCAAAATATGTCCCAAATTTCAAGACCCATTTCTTTCAGTGGCTCATAATTATTGATAGTTTATAAAGTTGTAACTGTTTATGGTTAATTTCAAGCTTGTGTTGACTCTTTGGACAACCACTAAGTTGTGAGATGAGTAAATATTATGTTTTTCTGTGTTCAGATGCAATCAGCAATGAACCAGGCAGCTACACAGGCTTTGACGTCTATGATATTTGCTCCTAACCAAACTCATAGCATTAGCGCATTCCTGCAGTTATTTGTGGACAGAAATAATCTTGTCCAAGATACCATCCGCGAGCTGACCAAGTACAACACATCTGAGCTCAAGAAACCCTTAAAGGTACTAACTTTCCCTACCATCTCAGTTCACTGCAACCCGCTTCGGTGGCCCTGTGGCTTAACGCGTTACCCTCGCAATAGACTAGACTGCCAATGATGGGGAGATCAAGTTTTAAATCTTGGTCAGGTTTTTACAAAATGGCTTTCCACTCTCACTTAACACAAATGTGGGTACACTTCCTTAAAATATAACCTTCCAAATCCCTTAAACAATTAGCTTAATTAGTGAATAAGTGTATAGCTAGAAGGGGTAGTAAGAAATGATGCTAAAAAAGTTTGCTGCAAATAAAAATATTATAATAGTGTATTTCTTGCCCACTTATTATTTTATTCACTTTCAGGAATCAAATATTATATTATACCTTGAGCTATGTTTGTCTCATTTGGACCAAAGATCAGCTATATAAGAATAGAATGAACATGAACCTCCTGGTTGTTGTGTCGGCAGGTAACATTTCTTGGAGAGGAAGCCGTGGATGCAGGAGGGGTGACCAAGGAGTTCTTCATGCTGCTCCTGCGGGAGATACTGGACCCCAAATATGGCATGTTCCGCTACTATGAGGAGACGAGGACCATGTGGTTCAGCGAGGACTCTTTCGAGGATGAGATCATGTACTACCTTGTCGGTGAGGATGTTATATCACTCTACTCAGCAGTGATGCACTTTCAATCACAAGTTGAATCTTATTTTGTCTAAATAATCCATGAAAATGGGTTTACTTTGATCAGAAATGAACAGAACTCAATTATAAGATATATCTACATACTCTGCTTGAATTTATCTCATGTGGGTTTGAAAGTGAAGCTCATGCTTCATAGGTCCACACGTTCTAATAAATTAATATTTGCAGAAATATTTACACAGGCTTACAGACATACAGACATACATACATACATACATACCTACACACCCATTCATGCCGTTCCCTTATGGGGTAGGCAATAAACTGTGTACACAGCTCAAAAAACAACTCCATTCTTAATCTGTCCTCACTAACTTTCTCCACACTTCCCTATCCTTGCATACTCCCTTCGCTTCAATAACATCCATACACTGAGTCATACATGCTCTTTTATTCTAAAACCCTTAATGTTTCTCTTTTTCACATATTCGTCTACGGTACAACATTTAGCCGTCTTACATGGCCTACCCCTTCCTTTTGATCAATACAATTTATCTTCATATATTTATTGCGTCACTCGATCCACACTTCTCTCAGTATGCCCAAACCAACGTAAGACACTTATTTCACATTGACCTATTAGATTCCCTCTCAAACTATACTCTTTCAGCACCAATTCTTAATTGACTCTAGGGCTGGGCCGATGCCGATTATCGCATAACCGGCGATTCCGATGATCGGTGTTTGAATCTCCGACTATTTATGTCGATTATTCAAAATGTGTGGGTATATTTTAAGCCCTAAAAAAATAATATTTCATCTCTGCTCTCTCGTATGTGATCTTTGAATAATTAGCTTGTTCTTAGCGACTTAGGTTTGAAATAAACAGCACATCCAACATTCCAAACAAAATATATCAAAATAAATATATTTACTATAGGTCTTTTTCCAATTTATGCACGTTATTAGAAATAAAGATACTCACAAGTAACAAATCTAATAATCATAAAATAAAATATTAGCAGATTGGTGTTGTTTTATTTCGATTTGTTCAAGATGCCCACAAAATGAAACATCGGACGTAATAATCTCACAAATGTGCACATTTTGTTTTAAATGGAAACCATTTTTCTTTTAATGTAAGTACAAAACTTTCCACTGGCAGGGAATTTGTTTCACTCATATTTCAATATGAATTTAATTAATATATATTAATATTTAAATTTTATATTTTCTTTAATAGTTAAAAGTAAATTAAAATAAGTTTTAAAGTATTTCTT
>CABFWB010004371.1:46274-60524 GCA_902151455.1 Timema bartmani
ATCTCAAAAATTATCAATCACTACAATCAAAGCAATAGAAGATGCTCTTTCAATTAAGGGTTTGTGACTTTGTGGCTTGTGCTAATAGTTTTTATTCACCTTATTTGGTTTATTTTTATTTTTTTGTCACTATGGTTTCACAAGTTTTTTTATGCCACTGTTGATAATATCATCAATATTTAAACACTATTTCTTTAATTTGTATTAGTTTTATTTAAAATTACTACTATGCTAAATACTATTTAACTATTTACAATTATAAAGTTAGATAATAGCTGTAAAATCGTACATTGTTACCATGTGTTAAGAATTATTAAACATAATTCTAAATTGTGTAAACATCCATATTTTATTTTATCCTTATACTACATAACGTAATGACCAAACTAAATTCCTATAGAGTATGAAGTATTCCTCTTACAAGCTACATCACTGGTTAGTGGTTAATAATAATTATGAATAATCTAAAACTATGATTATTGCTGAGAATTGAGAAATACAGTTTCTTTACATATTTTCAAAAATGGGCTTTCAGATATTTAGCCCCCCCCCCAACTTGAATCCTGCATACGCCACTGCCTGTCGCTGTACAAATCTTTCTGCAACACACTCTCTCCAGTAAACAGGTGTGAACACTAAAATGCAAGTGACCATCATCATCATCATCAACAACCTTCTCCAGTCTGTGGCCGAGTCAGTTTAGTGAAGTGCCTCCATCTTCCTCTATCCTTCCACCATTCTTCCTCCATGCCTATACCATCTCATTCCTGCTTCCTCCAATATCTCATGTACTCCCTGTACTCCTACTCTTTTCCAGATAACTTTATTCCTAATCTTGTTTCTCCTCGTGACAGCTAACCTGCTCCTCACAAACTTCATTCCAAGTTTACCAAATTCTCCTACATCTCTAGCTGCTGTGCAGTATCCCACCTCAGTGTCGCTATGTTTGGTTTTCCAAGGACATCTAAAAGGAGGCTCACCATCTGTCTAGCAGGATATACATAAATCCCAATTCATCTCCCCCTTACAGGAATTTTCATGAGATACTAAAGTGAATTGTTTGTTGTCCATTTTCACTGTTTGTACTCTGTCATATTAGAATCTCAAACAGAAGAGAAGTATTACAAGGCTGTACAGAAGAAACTGAAGGAAATGTTACAAACTTATTCGTATAATGATAATCAGACTCCAAATATTTCACGGTGAGATTGTGCGAAAACAGTTAGGATTACAAGGAAAACTATAAGAACAAGTTTCGTATACTCTATTTTCTCTTACACTAGGATATAATGAGCGGTTTGCAAGATATTTGCCAAAAACATTTTTTGGGCGCCATTTTTTCAAGGATGTAAAATAAATTTTTCAGGGAGTCGCTAGACCTATTTTATTCACCACAAAAAACAATACCCATATGCTAAATAACATGTTAGTATCAAAATGCTAACAATTGTTTTGCTTAGCAACTCCACTATGTAGTGATACGGATATAACAATTCTGACTAAATTTCAAATTCCTGAATTTTAAATATTTGCCTTTGGTCAAAATATGACTTTCATAAGAGCCAGTAATATTTTTATTTTAATGTCTCAGTAAAAAGTTTGTAAAAAACACTTCTTGAGATATTTTGGTGTCCCTAATATTCAATAATATTAAAAACCCAACCTAAAAACAATCCTTTTTCTATTTTAGCAATGCTTTATACTAGTCTTTCAGGTTATATGCTTATGTACTTAATACGTTAATGGTTTTAGGGATTGGGTAGGCTATAATTAGATAAAGTGTACCCACATTTGCATGGAGGGAGAATGGACAACCATTTTGGAGGATGAAAATCTTGGGTACACCCAACCTAGATTTGAATGTCGATCTCCATGTCATCAGGTTATACACTAAGAATAAGTTTCCATTCATTTAAAACACAAATATTTAGACTTAACCTGATATCATGTAAATTGTTAAATACGAACACTGATAAACTGACCTCGTTGTTGTATAGGTCTGGTGTGCGGCCTAGCCATCTATAACTTCACCATCATCAACATGCCTTTCCCACTAGCGCTGTACAGAAAACTGTTGTCTGAGCCTGTCTCTCTGAAGGACCTCAAGGGACTCTCTCCCACTCTCGCAAAGTGAGTACAAGAAACTGTTGTCTGAGCCTGTCTCTCTGAAGGACCTCAAGGGACTCTCACCCACTCTCGCAAAGTGAGTACAGGGAACTGTTGTCTGAGCCTGTCTCTCTGAAGGACCTCAAGGGACTCTCACCCACTCTCGCAAAGTGAGTACAAGAAACTGTTGTCTGAGCCTGTCTCTCTGAAGGACCTCAAGGGACTCTCACCCACTCTCGCAAAGTGAGTACAGGGAACTGTTGTCTGAGCCTGTCTCTCTGAAGGACCTCAAAGGACTCTCTCCCACTCTCGCAAAGTGAGTACAAGAAACTGTTGTCTGAGCCTGTCTCTCTGAATGACCTCAAGGGACTCTCACCCACTCTTGCAAAGTTACTGCTTACCTAAGTGAACCAGTTAGATCAAGATCAGGAAACTCGATAGTTTGGTTGATTTATATTATTCTCTCTTTCCACCAATAAATTATTGTTGCAGCTAGACATTTTCTCCCACTGCCAAGTAAAATAATATTCTCAACAGTGGGTGGTGTTGTCACAAACAAAACATGAGGGACAGTTGCTCTTCTTGAATCTAACACCTTAGCTCAGTCGGTAGTGTGTCTGTTTACTAAGCTAAGGGTACCGTGTACAATTCCCTGCTTGGTTAAATGTGGGTTTACGCTTTCATAGTGATGAATTAACAATCGGGGACTGGATGTTGTGCCTATCCTAGTCTTAACTTGGATTATAAGGCTTATGAAGCTACGATAGGCCTAGCAAGTTGGTAGTGGAAAATATATGAACCCGGGCCAAAGGCTGAAAATATTAGGGGATGTAAAGTAAAGAAGTAGCTCTTCTTGCAAACTAACCTGCAATCATTCCAGGTATTCATTTGAAAACTATCCATTAAAATATCTCAAAAACAACACATTACAGAAAAAAAAATATTTTAAACAAAAGTTGTTTGATTCTGAGAGAGAAGTAAGGTGTTAAGGCTGGTATGACTTCAGGTGGCGTTGCTAAGGTGACGTTGATTTTTTTTAATGAGACTCCCTATTTTTTATTACATATTCCTGTAGATCACGTTGTGCCATTTTCAAAATGGTGGTACTAAGCTTTTTAAAGTAAAATGTATCACGAGAATTGAGCCTTACAAGCTTTTGAGTTGCCGTCACTGGGCGGGGATTTATAATTTGGCCAATTCAAACAAAGCTTGGGAAGGTACAAGTGTTTGTGTGTTGTGTGCTCGCACACATGTGTTTGTTCACGTTTATATGTATTTGTAGAATAATTATTGAGAAAAACACTTTTTTAACTTTAAGTTTAAAGGTGGTTTTCAAAATGCTCTCCACTTTGAGCTAAACACTGATATAGTATATTTTCAAATTCACTTCTGACTTTTCGTAGGGTTGCTTTTGTAATACTTCTACATGCCCTTGTTATTCTATTTTTTAACTCTTCGATATTTGCTGGTTTAGTTCCATAAATAGTTGACTTTAAATGTCTCCATAACAAAATCTAGGGGTGTTAAGTCAGGTAACCTTGCAGGCCACTAAATTGGTCCTCTTCTGCCAATCCATTGACCATTAAATCTGTTGTCTAACCATTGACGAACGAGTAATGTATGATGGGGAGGCTCCATCTTGCTGAGAATGTAAAAGATCTTCATCAAGCTCCATGTTTCCATGATTGTCTAGTTGATTTTATAGGGTGTGCACTATGAGAGGATGAATATCTTCTTCAAGCATTTCCAAGTATTTCCCCCTCCACTGTCAATTTCCGCCAATAAATATACGACTAATTATCTTGTCACCTAATATACTTGCACACACGTTTTTTCTAGCTATTGTGTGTGTCCATCAGTAAAAATACGAGGATTTTGATCACACCAATAACAACAGTTGTGTTTATTTACAAAACTAACTAAGAAAAGGTGCAATCTTCAGAAAAGCAGATACATTCTAATAACAATGGATTTGCATTCAATAATTCGATCATTTCTTCACAAAACTGTACTCGCCTATCAGGATAATCTTCGCTTGATATTCGATTTACTTGCATTTTATACAGATGGAACTTATTTAATTTCAATGTTATATGAACGGAACCAATTGATACACCAGTAGCTTTAGACACTCCCCGCACTGAACTTTTGGAATTTGCCACGTAAGTGCCCAAAATTTCTACTCGAGTTAATTCACTCTATACTGTATGCACAGTCCATTTTTTGCTTGCAACAGATCCAGTTTCTTTGAATTTTGAAAAAAGATCCTAAACATAGCTATGTGATACATTTTCATCCTGGTGTCTTTGGTTGAGTGTTGCTGCCATTCTTCGAGCACATTGAGCTTCAGCTCTATACAGAAAAATCAATTCTGTTCTCTCTTCCAGACTTTAAACCATTTTCCAATATCAGCTGCTAACAGTAGAAAGCCAACGAGACAACTAATGGATTTATACTGACATTGATAATAAAAACAATGTTTTGTTTACAATCTTACACACAAACACTTGTACCTTCCCGAACTATGTTTGAATTGGCCAAATTCTAATGTCGCACCCGGTGCCGGCGACTCAAAAACTTGTGAGGCTCATTTCTAGTGATAGCTTTTACTTTAAAAAGCTTAAAACTACCGCTTTGAAAATAGTACAACGTAATCTACAGGAATATGTAATAAAAAATGTGGAGTCTCGTTTAAAAAAATCAACGTCACCTTAGCAACGCCACCTGAGGTCATACCAGCCTTTTCACCTTACTTCTCTCTCAGAATCAAACAACTTTTGTTTAAAATATTATTTTCTGCAATACGTTGTTTTTGAGATATTTTGATGGATAGTTTATAAATGAACACCTGGTATGCAGACCTTATATCATGGTAAATAAATATTTGATTTTTTGTTATGAAAAACCTGATTTATGATTTTAAAACTATCAAATAATAAAAATTTGTCATAAACTGGTTTTATAATACCTGAAAAAATCACTAAAAATAAAAGTTTTTTGCACACTATGTTAGACTTACATTTTAAAAATAATTTTAATAAAAAGAATTATTTTTTACTTGCAAATCCCTGAAAAGTATACTTTTTACCAGCATACAAAATAAAATATTTACATTTTTTATTATTAGAGATGGGCCACTCGAATCCACAGAATCCTAACAAATATTCAAGATTCGAGGATTCGTTGGTCAAATCTTTCACCTTATTAACAAAGCATAATATCTTTAATTCAAAAATTACTTAGTTAGGCCTGCTTGCATAGCACAACATAATCCATAATCATTATTTTGTCGGACAAAAGAGATAAGTATGAATGAAATAATTTTTTTTAAATAATAATTGTTAGGTGTAGAAAATCTAACATGCCTAATACCTTACCCTCCCACCTCTACGGGAAACTTGGGCGTAGTTGAATAGTCAAGTACACTTGACTTGATGCAGACTTGATGACTTTACACTTAACACGCACTTGAGATTGAAGACTGCAACAGACTATTCGAATGCCAAAATATCCTTTTCACACCCTTGAGTCTGCAGTGCTGCTTCCTACCAATGATCTTAGAAACTATTTTAAGCGCCATCTATCAGCCCAAATTAGTGTAGGCCACTTACAGTTTTGTAGTGACTTATTTTCACTGCACATGACAAATTAGCCAAATTATCCAACACAATACAACTCTACAACACTACAAAGCAATCAGTAAATTTAACGTACGTTATCAAAGATCACATTACTCTACAAGCTCTTTCTCTAGCAGACGAAAAATTAAACAATTGCTGATCAAACACCAGATCGACAGCATGTCAAGGGTAGCGTAACTTGCTGTCGCCCTTGAACTCAAGGGCGTGTGAGGGGTGCATTAACACAGTTCGTGACTATTCAGACGGATCTGCACTTGATCACGTAATTGCTAATGCAACTATCAAGTGAACATCAAGGGTTTGACGGCGCGTGAAGTAGACTATTCGGATACAGCCTTGGACTCAACCGTTACAGTGCATGCTCAATTCTGAAACTTTCACCTCACAAACAATCTTGTAAATATTTTAATGAATACAATTAAAACTCTTCAAAAACTGAAAATCAAAACTAGAACTACAATTAAACTTGAAATAAATAAAACAAATTATGGCTTTTTTTTAACAGAAATAAGAACACATTACATACGATAAATAGTCAGCCGCCATGCCGTATATGTTTATGTTTAATCCTTCAATGATGATTAAAGTTGATCATAGATAACTAGGCCTAATCTGTTTGTTTATTTCACATGTTTTCTTAGAAACTCAACTCATTTTATCAACACTTTTAAAAATAACTAGTAGACATTCAAATTTTGATTGATTTGATATTTAACAATAATATGAGTCTATATTGTTTAATTTGACTGGATTTTAACCAGTATTTTGCGAGGGGTGGTTGGGGTTGATTAAAATTGAAAGCATTATTGAATTAAATCTTAATTTATAGTTTAGGCCTATATTGTGTAATGTAGGTCTATTTGTAAATCATTAAAATTTCTAACAATTTGTTAGGATTCAGATTCGAGAAATAGTGGGTCTGACTCATCTCTATTTATGATTCAAATACAATATTAAATAGTACATAGATAATTATCATAGTAGACCTTATTTACTGTATAGACCCGAAAATAAGCCGCCCCCAAATACAGGTACCGGTTTAGATATTAATGACGTTATTGAAAATGTATGAGGTGCCAATGTGGCAAGATTTAGAAACTCCATACGATATCACAACATAAATGGACAATATAATAATCAAACAGAATTTTAAAAAGGTTAATACTGGGTATTATTCACATCAATCCTTTAATAAGGGATTAGGTTTATTTAATGCAAGTCATGTAGCCGAATTAACTGAAATTCAAGATGGAAACTCAACTTAAGTAAAATCGAACTCGAATCGTGCTCCAGCCACTGGCTTCAACACTTAAAGTTCTCTACACCCAACCTCAGGGCAAATTCGTCAGCCTCACTCTGCATCATCAGCCCATTTATAGGCACGTTTTGCGCTCAACCACTCCAGATTCATGTGTCATATCTTTGACTTTTACATTGTGACCTTCCTTCTGCACTGCATTTACATTTTCTTCTCCTATTTTGAGAATCGTGACAAGCAACAACTTTGGGAAGGCATGCTGCTGCGCAATCTCCTGCTTCCTAATTTTCTTCTTGTCCAATCCCTGGATGATCTCATACGTCTTCATGAGCGGCAAGAAGGTCCTCTTTCCACCCATCTTGTCAAAATTACAATTTCTTATCAAATAAAAAAAATAGCTTGGCTCATCAAAAATAGTTCACAAAATCAAACCAAAAATGTAACAAAAAAAACTGAAATCACAGTGACTAGACAAGCCTGGTGCGTGATGTAGCAGCAGTCGCGCATGGGGAAACATTGGCGTGCTTGGAGGAGGGGGCGAACAGAGTCAAGTGTGATTGGCTGGCTCTGATAGTGTGGTTTAGTGTTGTCTCTTTTTAGATCTGACCCAGGTGCTAGTATTACAGAACTTGTGAAGAGAATCGCAATGCAGCGACCAAAACAAGTGCAACAAATGTATTTTTCTGCCAATTTCCTTCAACTTTCCGACATTTTTTCTCTACTGTTTCACGGTTCCCCCAAAAATAAAGGGTCATTACTTTGAGAGGGACACTATTCTGGGTCGTAGAATCAAGAGTTGATTGTATTTTATATTGAAAATATAAAAAAATCTATTTATATTAAAATATATTAGGTACATGTAGTGTACATATTTATTACTTTTATTGTGAAAGCAACGTTTTGTTTTCTTTGTGTAAAATTACAAATTTGTTACTCAAAATTATGTTTTTGCCCTAAAAGTCCTCTTTTTAATATAATCGTTGTTTAAAATAATTTTTATAAACTAGCAATATTAATATTATTAATATTATCATCTTGAATACAGTAACTAACGTTATTAAATTTATACCTAAGGGAGCCTTATGAAAACCAATCGTCACACTCAACAACAGACCCTGGATCCGCCCTTGCCTGGCCACTCAATTAGCTGGAGGGTATTCCATCCCCCCACCCCTGTGCTCTAAATGTTGACATTGTTACCTGGTTGCCCGGGAATTTCTCTAACTTCAGAGCGTGTAACTTGAATGGGTAGTAAAACGTGGCGCTAAAATAAAATGATCAAATTTCAGAACTTGTAGAGTTGTGAAAATCATTGTCTTTCTCAGCCCCCACGCCAGTATATTTTGTGCAACGCTCCTGTCCAGAAGCTATTTAGATCTGTGATACTAGTAAGAGAGAGGAGATTTTCTCCCATTAATATTTGGTCAATGGTTTGTTGCTAAGATATTTAAATACATATCTTTTGCTGTAAGAAAATTATCTGCTAAATTATCTTGAAATGTTGAAATTACACTCATTGTGTATATTTTTTAATAATCACAATATTAATAAATGCTGCACAAAAACTATAGACTTTAAAACAACAACTAAAAAAACTTCATAAATACTTATTACTAAAAGAAACAAGAAGCGCTGTCTACTACAGTTAAACTATTCTCCCACCCCTGCCCCTCTACCCCTACTCCACCTGTGTGTACTCTAAGGATGGTAAATATGTTAGACAAATACATGATACGTGTGCCTATAATGCATAGACATTATTCAATATGTGTTTAATTAGTTTTTTACATCCATTACTGTTTCCAGCCTGTCTTCAGTTTTTTATTGAAGCCATATATTTTCCACTATCTGCTTGATAAGCCTGTCGTAGCTTCATATTTCTTTTAATATAACTTAAGACTAGGACAAGCACAACATCCAGTCCCCGACTGTAAGTTCATTACTGTGAAAGAGTAAATCTTAATTTCTTGAAAATATAAAGTAATCTAATTGTTATACAACTTGTTTTATTTTCCTTAAGGAGTCTGCAAGATGTTCTGGACTATGAAGAACCAGACATGGAAGAAGTTTTCTGCCTCAACTTCGAAGTAACTCGCGAGGTTTTTGGAGAGATAAAGGTGATTCCGTTGAAACCCGGTGGCAGTGAGATCCCAGTAACACAAAGTAACAAGTTAGTTCACAATTCATTTAACTATGTTACAATTGTTTGCAATGACAGTTATCACAAATTATGATCATTAATTGAAGAGGTGTCTCAAACAATGCTGTAAGCTACATTTTTACCAAAAGTAAGTTATCCACATAACAACGTATATTGAATGCATACGTTCTCAATGTTAAATTTCTATTTATCGTCATAGAAACTAATTAAATGAATGTTCAAAGATTGGTTTCCCTGTAACAATGTTGTAAGTGGTACCATTGTGGTGGCTTTGTTTATTGATACCTTACAAATAGTGAAAATCACGATTGAAAAATTAAATTTAATGCTAAAAGTGGGGAACTGAATGTAAGTTAAAGGTTAAGACTTCTAGGTAAACAATATGATACCAACTTCAGAATGGTTTTGGATGTTACTTGGCCAGCCTCATATATGTGGCTCTTACTCAATGTATCTACTAGTCTTAATTCAAATTACATTTTTAAAGTATTCTTTCATCTCAAATAAATTATGGTCAAACTTTTGACCTGCTCTGAGTGTAGATTACATTTCATTGTTGGATATATTCTAGTGAGTACTATTGGTGTGGATATTAGCTCTGAGGTGTTTTACAATATTAACTTGTGTTTTTCTACACTTTCAACATTGCTTTTAATATCTATTCATGCTATTGTGAATATTTTGTTAAAACTTTGTAGACTTGCTCATAGAGACAGTAAATGGTCCATTTCACAGTTTTTTAAAAGTAGTTCTTTGCACCGCTATAGAACAAACATTTTTGATCGTAACCTTTATTAAATTAACTTTATTGAATTAATTTTAATAGCAGAAACACAATAAAATTTCAATAACCTTTTAATAAGACAAGATATAAGCTACCATTTATAATGAAAAGGTGACTTTGTTACAATGTTCAGTAAATGACCAAAAAAGACTATCTCACTGGTTACTATAATGTGTCTTATTCTTGGGGTAAGTTTTTTAAGTTTTTATTTTGAATAGATAAAATGCTTTCAGCTAAATTGAATCACTTTCAGTAACTTTTTAATCTTACAAATAAAAAAGTACACAATATTTTCTTGGAAAAATGTGACTTGATTGTAAAATTTTTTAAGTGACAAAAACAGTTTTTCTTATAGTTTGAGTGTTATGTTGATGGACAGAGCTCAGAGGACTCAGGAGACTCAACTCTTTGCTTTAATCTTGATTGGTACAAGTTCTGAAAATCCTTGTTCACGAAGGTAAACTAAATTGTCAAAACAGTCTTTTCAACTTCACGAGTCCTCGAGCTGGGTCTGAAATTATTAGTACAGGAAGGTTTCAAAACATTGTTTCAACCCCAATATTGAAGTAATTCTTCATAATACTCCATTTTGGTAAGTTTTTTTTAATTGTAATATTTCATTATGTTTTTTATATTTATCGAGACCTTCCTGCGACCCTCAAGAACATCCTTGTGACCCACATTTGGGTCGCCAAACTGGATTTGGGGACCACTGCTATAGAAGATCAAAATGTTTGCCACACATGTTTTTAAAAGTCAATCTCTCTGGCTCATTTTGTTCTTATTAATATGGTTCATTCAGTCAATTCACGAGATAGATACTATTTACTTTTAATTGGAAACTTTTGTTTGCTGAAAAGTACACAAAAAACATTTGGGTCTCTATTAAACATATCAAGTTTGAATAAATTTTTTATTTGGCCAGGATCGTTTACTCAATGGGAGCAAGGGAAATAACCTTTCCCTGAAACACAAATTACATGCACGTTTGTTTAGAGAAGAGCTCCTATTGACAAACTATTGTTTCAATTTATTTTTGTATTTGGCGAAGTCATCATCATCATCAACTATGAGTTTGACAGATGACTAAGAGGGAGAAATGTTGATTTTTAAAGCCAAGGAATGGCATCTGTCAAATTGTAGATATTTATCACAACATTTTGAAACTCTGCAAAAATAGCCTCTTTTTACACGGATTGAATTTCTGCCACTGTGTCAGTCAGTAATGGGTGATCTGAATGCAAAAGTAGGAAAAGAAAGATTAGGATTTGAGGATGTTTTAGGGAAGATGGCGAGAGAGAAATGAGAAGGTTAGAAGACTGTTGGAGTTGAGTGCAAGAAATAAAATGAAAGTGGCAAACAGCTGGTGTTAGAAGGAAAGAGACAGCCATAAGATCACTAAATACAGTTGGGATGTGGAGCTAAAGTCGGTGATAGACCACTTTATCATGAGTGACCAGAGGTTGTTGGTGGCAGACATAAAGAGATGGGAATGTAGGAGAAAGGTAGTAGGACAAGGAATAAGAATAAGGGTGTCAAAGGCTAAAAAATGAAGAGGAGAGAGAGGTATACCTAAAGGCAAAAAGCTCAATGCTCAAGGATGAGATGCAAAGTGTGGAGGTGAAATGGAACAGTCTGGTGGGAGCTGCAGAAGAGGTATGTGGGAGGACAAGGAAACAGAGGACGAATATTGGAGACAAAGAAAAGAGCAAGCGAGTTGTACAGGAAGCCAAGAAAGATTGGATGCAAAAATGGACAGAAATGATGGAATGAGACATGGAAGGAAGTAAAAAGGTGTTATATAGCCAAGTAACAAACAGGAGGGAAGAGAAAAGAAGTTAGAATGATGGACGAAGAAGGAAGAATGTTGAAGACAGGAGAGGAAGAAAAGGAACTATGAATTAAATATGTTGAGAAGCTGTTCAACCCGAAATAGGAAAGGGATGAGAGAGAAACAGAGGAGCAGGAAGAAATAGCAGAAGAGGAGGAAAGAGGTCCAACAAGGAAAGAGGTAGAGGACGCATTAAAGAGGATGAAACATGGGAAAGCACCGGGTGTGGATGAACTGACTGTGGAAATGATAAGATAAGGTGAAATAGGTATACAATGGTCATAGAGGGAGCTGAGAGTGGTTTGAAAGGAGAACAAGGTACAGGAAGACTGGAAAAAGGGATTTATAATACATATTTTCAAGAAAGGAGACAGAAAGAGGTATACCAATTATAGGGGGATAACCCTGATGTGCCACTGTACAAAAATATATAAGAAGATACTGGAAAGAGAATAAGAAATAAAATGAAAGGAAGGTGGAGATAGGAACAACATGAATTTAGGTAACAGAGGTCTACAATAAACTTGATATTGTCCATATGACAGCTGATGGAAAGAAGATAGAATATAGGAAGGACTTAGTAATGGTAGTTATGGATGTGGAGAAGGCCTGAAGGGGGGCCAAGAAATTGATGGGCGGAGTAGATAACAGAGTGTTCAGGTGAGAGGAGAAGAATGAGGAAGATGGAGGCATGTTACTAAACTGACCTGGTCACAGGCTGGAAACAGTTGATGATTGTGCTGATGATGGTTGTGATGATGATGATGATGATTGTATACAATTTTGTGAAAAGTAATAAAACCTCAATGAGTTAAATGTGGTACGTTTGGTCAAATATTTATTGCAATGTATGTTCAACACTGATTTGGACAGAAAAAAATTAATTCAGTAATAATATTTTTTAACGTAACAGTTTACAATAAATGTATACTAATTAATAATACAGGTGTTCCTTATAAATGATATTAATTACTATTAATAATCATACTAATGTCTTTATTTGCATTGATGCCATCACCTTTTCTTATACCAAGCTATGATTGGATTCTCATCCTCTCAGTTACAAGCAAACCAAACTCCATGAGCCAGTTCAGTTGTGTTTTCAGAAAAACAAATTGAACTAATTAAAAATATAATCTCTAACCGATAGTTTGAGTTCATCCACTTTAGTTGTTTACAAAACAGCTTCATAAATATCAACAGGTATGTTTTATATTCTGGTTATGATCGGTCACCTGTTCATAGAGGATGGGAGCTTACGCACACATTTAAATAATAAAGAGATGTTTACTATTCTCTAACTAGCTAGTCTAATAACATGGAATATAAAATATACAATTATATACAAAAGATGACACTTGGTACATGGTATCTGTTCCCTACCATATTCTTGAACCATACAGAGGTCTTTAGTTTGACAACATCCTCTGATGAAGTACCTGACACAACTGTTCTGATAGTCAGTCAGTTCATCCCTAACTGAAATGTACATGGGCAGTACAGAAGACATTGTCTCAAGACTAGGAATGTAATTGTAAGCAACTATTCCTAGTTTCAACTGTGCACTTCTGTAACTGCACATGTTCACTCTGTTCACATGTTGTTGGCTCCCAACATTCTCAATATTCAATGCAAGACATTTAAAAACTTGTAACAAATATCATCTAAGTAGGTTGACTTTTGAAAATATTTGGTGGAAGTAGAGTGACACCTACTACCGCGATATATCCTGTTACGTTCAAAAATATATTATCAAATTAACTTGTGATGCTTCTTAGAGCTAATTAACTAAACTGGAGTAATAAATCAATAATGAATTTGATTGAGAATATGTATTACAAGCTATGCTGGTTATATTATGGTGAACTGGGTAATCTATTGACCGGGAAAACCTGCGTCCCTCTGGGCAGAGCCTCCTCCCTCCAAACATGAGAAAGAGATTCCAAACGAACATTCTAGAAGCTTACTACCCCCACTTACTAAGTCACCAATCAAAGCCTCTCCTTAGCCCCTTGGGACGACAATCCCTGTTTGGGAGGGGGGTAGGGGGTAAAGGGGTAGCCGGTCTTTGCCGCCGACATAGAGTGAAATACTTCAAATCTTAAGCTAAGTCATACACATGCTCATTTAACCTGATATAACCACAACAGATAGACATTACACCAGCAATCTTCCACTCAAAGAAATGTTAATATTTCTATTTAAAATCAAGATCTGTAGTTTAATATGTTTCTGTTCCAGGGTGGAGTTTGTGGAGTTGTATGTTGACCTAATACTGAATAAAGGCGTGCACAAGCACTATAAGGCTTTCCACGAAGGTTTCCACAAGGTGTGTGGAGGTCGAGTGCTGGAACTGTTCCATGCTCATGAGCTCATGGCTGTAGTCGTTGGTGAGTATCTGAGTGACTACTATTAGTCTGCAGGACCTAGTCAAATCTGTCATGGCTGTAGTCGTAGGTGAGTATCTGA
>CABFWB010004372.1:6389-60487 GCA_902151455.1 Timema bartmani
CTGTTGAGTCGATCAGGTGCGTGTGTATAAGTGGGCCGGGCATGTTTACACTAGAGTTGGCAGCAGACGGCATCAGTAGAATAGGGTAAGTCCGTGATTTTCTGTACTATTGTAGTTAGCCAGCGGCTAATGCTACATTACCATCGAAATTGATTCTATCACCTCCAACTCTTTCCTCGAGGTTCAAATTTAGGTCATATTTTTAATATTTTTATTGATTACATTAGTAAGTCCATACTGTTTGTTGATGACCTAAAAATATTCAAAAAATCCATTAACTTGCTGATATGTTTAGATTTTCAAATATGTATAAATGCTACATATAATACGATGGTCTACATAAAATGAAATGTCAATCAATAAATATAAAACTAAATCCATAGATTTCACCAGGAAAACCATCCCTATTTTTTTCACTTATAAGTTTGATATTGATATTAATGAACGATGTGTTTATATATTAATGACTTAGGTGCTATTATTAGACCATAAAATCGAGTTTCATTATTATGTTGATCATATGCAGGATGTTTCAGAGGCAGATCCCACTTTTTAAATAAGTCATTCACTCGATTTAATAATGAAATAGTAACGTAAATGCGTGTAAATGAGTGGTTCATTATGGGAGAATGAATCTTCACCACATCAATTGTTGAAAGTGTCCTCTCTAATCTTCGAGACATGTTTGCACACATTTCACCATGTTTTCTGATACAGGCTTAAACGTGCCTGGGTCGATATTGTTTATTTCAGTCGTGATGTTTGCCCGGATATCCTGAATGATCTGTGGACTGTTATTGTAAACTTTTCCCATAGATGGCCCCACAAGAAGTAGTTCGCTGACATCAAGTCTTGCAACCTTGGGGGCAACAGGTTTTTGGAGATATCACAGTCCACAAAGAAGCTGTTGATGAGCGCCATAGACTCAATGGAGGTGTGGCATGTGGCACGAATCTGCTAAAGGTACACCTGCATAAGATCAATGTCGTCTAGCTGCTTCACGAAGGCCATAAAAATGCTCCTGTACGCATCAGTGTTTACAATTTCTTCAATCTCTTCTTACAATCTTCAAAGGAAATTGGTCCAATGATTCTCTTAGCGAAAATTCACACCACACACTCACCTTTTGAGAAGTAAATAGTGTCACGTGGATTCCATCAGGGCTTTCTGACGCTCAAATTCTCATGTTGTGGGAATTCACATATCCTGAGAGATTAAAAATCGGTAAACCAAGTCATCGTCAATATTCCAGGGCTTCTTTCCATGAAACTGAGGATCCAACCGCAATAACGTACACTCTTGATGTGATCGGGCTCCATCAACTGGTGTACATCTGTCACTCTGGTCTGAATTTTGCCTACTTAGCTGCTCCTTAACACATCATCACATAGAACTTGATCTACTGTGACAATCGGCGTAATGATGTCCCATCCTCTGCACACTGCGACACTTTTTATTGTGGGTTGTGCTTCCCTTTATCACTTGAGTAGTGTGGTTGACTGTTGAAACCAGGCTGGGATTGGCTTAGAGCTGGTCACATGACCACGTCCCTCGCTCTCTGATTGGCTGTTGGCTTTCCCCTCCCCTTCCCTCCCCCTGACCAACTCCCCTCCTCCTGACGCCTACCCTCTGCTCTAACCCCCGTTTCCAGGGCTTGTATGTGTTCCAAACATGTTGGTTCTTCTCCAAACTTGTTGTTTCTGTCTCATTTGGTTTTTATGTATGCTCACCGGATCGTAAGTCTGGGCAGGATTGGGACGGGTGTGGTAGTTTATTTTATTTATTGGTAGGTGGGAACGTGCAGTCCATGTCGTTGGGTACTCCTCCCGTGGCGTGTTGGCATCGCTGACCAGGGAGGGAACACGCAGCACGAAACTCTCCTGACAGCTGCGTAGCGTAGAATGTGAGCATCTGGCAATGGCTCCCTCTCATAAGCCCCTGAATCTAATTTGTATCACAACCCTCCCCATACCCATCTATGTAGCAATGGGTTTTCCCATTGACGTCATCGCAACACTGGCGCCAGGTTGGCCGATCGACAAGACAAGTTGAGACATGACTAGATCGTGACGTTGAAACCGTGAGCTAGTACATGAGGTCATTGACTCTGACAACCACCCCCTTCCTACTTCTAAGTGGCAATGGATTTTTACGATGACGTCATTGCACTGTCGCAACCCTGATGACTCATACCTGGCGACAGTTTGGCGGATCGACAAGACAGGTCGAGAGAGGAATAAATTGTGACCGTGAGGTCTTTGACCCTGTTGGTGCTTGGTGCCAGTTTGCCTGATTAACAAGTTGAGACTCGTATCTGGTTAAACTAAGTGTTTGGTACAAACAGGTTTTTCGTGAATAAAACACGATATTACAAAACATATATTTATTGTACATTAAAGGTTTCACAGGGATTACGTTTTTCTACAGTGTCTCTTAGATGTGTTAGTAAAAGTTATTTTAGTTCACAACCCAGGATGTAATAGTTCAAACCGACGACTTGACGTGTATAGTAGGTAGCACTGATAAGATCCAGGTTTCTGATGTGCGTTTTAACCTTAGGCTGTTCGAGGTCGATGACATCCACTGATTCTGTTACCTGCCACATACATTCACGACGAGTGTGTCGATCAAATCGTTGCAATAGCGTAAGATGGGTGTTGACCACAAATCCCGTCGGTTGATGGTGACATCGATGAGGTCGCACATAACACAAATATGCGTTCAGCTAGGTGCTAGATATGTATATGATTGGACAAAGCCTCTTGAAAGGAGGCAGGACCCTAGCCGCTTGAAAAATTTGTGTAATATCTCACCAGCATATCATCGTTGCCTGTGTTATTGGTGGGTGAGAATAGGGTTAGGTAAGTTTTCATTTGAATTTTCTGAGCGCGACAGGGAAGGTACATGAGACAGTAATGGCCGCAAAATTCTGAGGCTATGTTTTGAAGTTGTATTGTGTTATGAGACCATAACTGACAAAGTATTCTCCCACACCATTTTTGTCGATAAAGAGGGCGACCTAATCCTAGGCGTGGTGTGTGGATCCATGTTGATGACGAGAGTGGCAGGTCACGCTATTCTTGCGGGTAGTTGACCAGCAGGAAAAACACCCGACTGTACAAAACGGAACCACGGGTTTGTTTTCAGCGCACGTCCTATGGTGTGCGTGTCCATCTTCAATCATTCAATCTCGAAGTCCCCAAACGATGGAGGCTGAACAGAAATTCCATACAGAACTATGTGTCATGCACATGGTGCGGCCCAATTTAGGTGTTTTCAAAGATGAACAACCTCTGTTTTACAGTTCTACGACAGGCGTAGGCGTGTATTTGGTTAGAAAATATTTCTTTTCTGCCCCCTTGACGTAGATGATTTCTGCACGCGTTGTGGCATGGGAGATGAGGGATTCGAGCACCATCCCAGGCAATACCATGAAGTTTGTTGACAATATAGTTGGCTTGCTTTATAAGCGGCTGAAAGTTCCTCGATAACGTATGAGGGTTTTAACACCCAAAGTTGAAGTAATGTACTGCATAGAGATAAAACACCCAGTTCCTTGACGATAAACTCTTTGCTGTCATCGATGAAGCTCTATAAATATACAATGACGTCCATGATTTAAATGACGGGGTAAGGTGCAGGAAGTCGCTTATATTAACTCCCATAATAGGTCACGACATTTCTGTCCTTATCGGTGGTGATGATTTTGCTAAACTCCCCATACACGATACAGTTGACGATTTTGCTGAAAGCTCTGGTGAAGGTTACTTGGTTGTTCAGAGAACTATGCCTCGTCAAATTACAATGCGATGTCATGTGGGCGGACAGATTAGGTGTGAGATCGAAAGCCATGAGATGATATCCCTTAAGGAAGGCTTCCCGTGTGATGTCACTACCTTCGTTTAAGAAATGGATACCCGTCACAGAAAACAATGTGGGGTAGGACATGAAATAGTTGCCATTTCAAAAATCGGGCTGAAACGGTTTCGACGGAATTTGTTCCCCGTCAACCTAAATCGAGAAATGTTTCATGCCGTAGGCTTGGAAGCTGAGCGGGTTCTTGGTGGTGTCTCCGTTGAACGCAGCGTTTAATACAAATCCCACGATGCATCTTTTGGGTAGCTGTCCGGTGAATACGTTGTCTAGTGATTTCTCTTGCACACCTGTGGCAATAGTGAGTGTTTTTACTTCCACATGGGTGATGGGATACTTTGCGGGACTGATGTTTAATGCCTTGGCATGTGCCAACAATATAGGTGCTACTTTGACACGTCGCACTAGTAGACCGGCTTCAACGATGTGAACCTTAAAGTGCGGATTGCAGGGAAGGTAATAAGATTAAACGTCTCTGGAACGGACCAACTTAACACTGAGATTGATGCCGCTCAAAAGGGTATTTCTCTTGTTTAAACACATCACCGTGTAGATACCCCAAAAGATCCGCCGTCTTACTATTTGCAGTGAGACTGCGACGAGCCTCAAACCCCTTGTTGCTGGGGTTTGCCTCCTCAGAGGTTCTGGGGCTGTCTGCGAACCACAGACCGAAAGTAAAATGAGTGATTTTGGATTCACTGTTGTAATTGAGCAGCGTCTCAATGTAAGATCTGTAAACATACGTGTTGATGGGCGGTGAGACTAGTTTTTGGTTTAAAAACACATCCACCTGTGGGAATAGCGAATGCAACCAGTTGTTGACGGGAGAGATTTGATCCACCTTGGTGAAAGTGCCATCGTTGGGTTTCATAATAGTCCCCCTGATATAGAGCAGGGTCTGCAAAAGATCGATATAGAACTCGCCTTGACCAGTAACGGTAAATTCGGTGGGGGAATCATCGGTGAGGGAAGAGACAGGTTTGTACTGGATCCATTGTCCACTTTCAAGACTTGTTTGCGTGGGTGGGATGGAAAAGATATCGAGTTCACTGATGGCACACTCGCAGTGCTAGGGTGTAGAAACGACATTTAAACTGAAAATATCTACCGCTTCTTTCTTTAGTGTGTTGGTCTTCTACTCCGCCTTGCGTTTCAGGTTTGTTCCAGCCTCACCGACACTCTGCCGTAGATCCTCTTTGAAAGGACGGCGATGATTAGCGATGTCGAAGAGTACGCCTATACTAATATTAAGCGCCCATTTTCCAATGGCTCTAGCACCGCTTCTTTGCAATGGTATGACGCTCTTGTAAAAGGCCACTGAAAAACTTCCTATTCCATGTCCACGTTGATAGGGTACACCGTGGTAGATCGAAGATATTCCTGTTCCAGTCTGGTTGGCGTAATATCTTTGTTAGAGACAGTTCATGTTGAGTAGCATTGAAAATGAAGTTTCACGCATACTTTTCCAAACTCGAATGGTACAGGTTCACCAGTATCTGTTCTTATATTGATTTCCAGGCATTCAATTTCCCTTCTAAGAAAGGGCACGTAGGGCATTGGGGTATAACTAACTGTCTTAAGTATGCTGTACAGATATTTTGTATTGTTGATACCGAATATACGTAAAAGCAGTGCCACAATGTTACCCACGGGCTGAGGATCGACGATATCCATGTAGATGTACATTTGCGAGGGCAAGCCTAGTAGAATGTTGGCGGCGTACGGTGACTATGGTACTTTGATCAGATTAGTATTAGGATCGAAACCGAACTGTAGACTTAGATGACTCTATAGAGTCAGCAGCTGTATATTTGTTGAAAAAAAATAACGTTCACTTTATGTTAGTGTATGTGTACTTGAATACTACTCCAAAATCCCTTCTACATCGCTTAGGGCTTTGATCAATTCATGGATAGTGCTGAAATTTCCAGGTGGAATATGATCCTTGAATATTTTTTTCCCGCCAATAGCGTCAACCCAGTTGTACCATACAATATTTGGCCTTCGGTTACGGTGGTGAAAGAACATGGATATTGGAACTCGGCGAGAGCGACTTCTCATTGTCCGACGAGTGTAAGAAGGTAGGGTAGTTGCATGGTGAAATTCGCGAGGGTAATTTTCGGGAAATATCCCATAGAGCTATCACTCGAAAAAGTGACGTAAAACTTGTCCTTTATGGTAGGGCACTGATGTAACTGGCAGGAATCCAAGAATTAAATTTGGTGGGGTAACATTTCCACTGCACGTACACTTTCTTTCTGGCACCTTTACCCTTGACACATAGTATTTTATTAACTATTAAAGTTTTGAGAAGACGTTCGCGTTGCAATTCGGGCTCGTAAAACGTTCCTTCAACCTCCTTGCCATCAAGATCGGTCAACCTGTAGACGACAGATTGTCGCAACATGACACTGCTAACTTTGAAATTTCTTCGCTCCAATTGCTCTCGTAGCCCTTTTCAAACAGATTTGTAGATTTGTTAACATACACCATGTCACCAACTTTGAGTTTTGGCTTACTATTCGATTTTGGACGCCGCTTGCCGTACAGATTATCTCTGGCATGAAGCACATTAGTTTCTAAAATATCTGCAGGCCCCATCTTGATACCGGAATGTTTTGGGCCATTGTAAGCGTCTACGAGATTTTGGAGGAAGCCCACATGGTGATACGTGCTATTTTTGGTAAAGTAACGCCACATGTGCCCTTTCAGAGTTCTATTGAATAGTTCCACGATGCTTTTCTCCACGTCCGGATTATGAGAGGTGTAGTAATACACGCCTTCTTTATTGAGAAATTTCCGGACTAGACGTTCCGTGAACTCAGTCTACTTGTCCGTCTGTAAAGTTAGAGGTTTACGACCACTTTATTTGAAAATTTCCTGAAAGCCGTCCCTCACGACGCTCCCCATCTTGGATGGAAGCGTCCTTGCCCAGGCTATCTTGATAAACACATCGATGACGGTGAGCAAGTACACGGCACCGTCGTTGTATTTTCCGAGACTTCGCATATCGTTGGGATCGGCTTACCAGAGATCATCCATGTTTGACACCACGTACTTTTTGTGTGGAATTTTTTTTATCACAGGTTAGTGTAGCGTATAAACGGCTTGCACACGAAGCCATTCGCGTACTTTGACCGGATCTTTCTTGGACGCCTTTATGAGCGAAGCCGCCCCTGCAAAGCCTGCAGAATGAGGAGGATCTTAGAAGATGTCGGCTAAACGATCCATTAATCTCTGAAAGGAAGCCACCTCTTTTCGTCCACCCTTTTCAGTTTCTTTTTTTTAAGGCCTTGCGAAGTTGTAAGTTTTGGGGTACAGTCGTTGGTTCTCTAATGGGTGCTTAACTTTTCAGATATACGATAAATTCTTTCAGGATATTTATTTTTTGAAACGCCGTGAGAAACTCTCGCCACCCCGACGGCATGCTGTATCTTCCTTCTCTGACCAGATCATTGACTAAATCCACAATATTTGAACCACGGAGATGCGTATTGTGAATACTCAACTGACCATTTTCGTCCCAAGAGATAACACCTGGGAATTAATAAGTTATACTAAAAAAAATACCATTTTTACGTACCTGTACTGGTACATTATTGAGTACAGCAGAGGTGTGAAGTACAGACACCTCTGGTTTGGTCGTGGTGATATTATTAGGTGATGGAGAGTGTTGACTAAAGTGCAGATAGCGTTGTAGCACTTGTTGGTATAAAGTCCACTTAGACTTGTCAATTTTGAAGCGGGGATTTTTTCCATTTCCTTGTCCAGCTCGGAGACCAGTAGATTCGTGGCCCATGAAACATTTTGGTGGTGTTTCTTATAACGGTGTAATGTTTCCGGTGACACCAATATCATTTTTTGTGTGTGTTCCATTATCTACTTATTGAATAAGAAACTGAGGACATCGCTGATTAATGGGGCAAAAAGTAAGGGGAAGAACGCTCCTCCTTTATGAACGAATAGACGTCTCTTCTTTTTCCAGCACTCTCCTCGTTTGACCAGCTTGCACAACACCTGCTCCTGAATACATAATATGTCTTCTCCACATTTTTCAACTGCACCCTTCCTTTTAAAGTGTTGTAGGCACACTCGCAAACAAAGTTAATCAGTTTTTGTCTGCCGTTTTCAGCAAGGCGACACCTTGCTGCGGGTTCATGCGATGCATAGCACGCAGCAGAGAGGCTTGCCTCAGCACTTTGGGACTCATGGTTCTGAAATTATCTGTAAAAGGCTTTTAAATTGTTTTAAAGTGTTTAAAGTGTTTTTATAACTTTCGCGTGGTAGGTACACGCAGCACCAGACATTTGTGTGAGTTCTATATCTGAACCATTCGGGTGTACCTTGCTTGAAATCTATCAATATATACCCTTGGGGAATACTTGTAGCATCAGCGTAAGCCTCTTGTAAAACACGGGGGTTTTCAGGACAAACTTGACCTGCAAAGTATTGAATCTGAACTTTATGCCTGGGATTTTTAAAAAGCACGATAAAGTGCGCGTTTAAGGAAATGTCTCTTTGAACCTTGCCCTTGTGGAATATATTTTTTGTAAGATACATGACGCTAATATTTTGATGGTGTCATCCTTTGACGAAAAGATCGACGACAACTTCGTTGGCTTCACGCAACAGGTCTTTCAGGATAATCAGTTGTGGGTGTTAAGGGTGTCATCCATTTCCAGCAAACCCACTCAGAATGTGACGCGGGGACTTGACCCGTCTTGTTCGAATACCGATTTCCATAAGCATAATACCAGGTGATTTTATCAAATTTAACGTCACACATTGTGTCCAAGTGACGGATAAAGTCGGCTACAAAATGTGACTTTCCACAGCCGGAAGGGCCGTTGAAGATGGCCAAAAATGGATGTTTCAACTTGTCCATAACGTTTGAGACTGAGCTTGTAAGTTAAACGAACTTGTATTTTTAGGATAGGAGTGAGGGGTGTGTGGACGCTAAAATACAAACTTAACAGTTTTTATAATATTTATTGACACAGATAAAAATTGATCACACCATGAAAAGTATACATTCAATATTTATTTACAAAAATAAAAGTTTTACAAATATAGCTCACACAATTAATAGTATACTTGGAATATTTATTTACACAAAATAACTTTTAGAAACATAGCTCACACCACGAAAAGTTTACTTGGAATATTTATTTACACGAATAAAACTGTTAGAAATTTGGCTCACACCATGAAAAAGAATGCTTGGAATATTTACTAACAAAAAATTTTAGTTATAGAATATATCTTACACCTTGAAGTATATTATACATGTTTAGGTGCAGAGGAAACAATAATCAATTTCTTGAGGATCCTAGTGGGAATAGTGGCCTCTGTACTAAATATCTAAGCTAATTTACAAAGTCCAGTTTAAAGAGTATTTGAATAAATACACGCAACCATTTGGTTTCAATTTAAAATATGTACAAGAAAATAAATAAATTTGACTATAATTAAAATATGTATAAAAACAACTAATTGACTAGAAATAATCAGGTAGCTGAAGGATTGTACTGGCGGATAAAAAATTATAAAAAAGTATACCGGGTGCATAAAATAAATCAATAAAATAATTAGTGTTTTCATGCAGGAGAAAATATGAAAAAATCTCAAAATCTTTGAAAAATGATTTCTCAATGGAACTGTCTAGAATTAAAGAAAAAACATGATTATTCAGCCCGTTTATATGATCAACTTTTAATCGTGGCGAGCACATTTAAAAGGGCTCTGATACCCAAACGACAATATAATAAAATCATAAGCCATCCGCCGTTTGGTCTACAGTGGCCAGTAGACTTTATTCCGCGAAATGGTACATACAGTCGTATGAATTTTTTGTACAATTTTATGCAGTATCTGTATGTATCTCTCCGCAGCCTGTTTGGTGACCATCGCTTTCAAAACGTCAAAATTAACGTCGTCTGGTTGCCATTGTTTATGGTGATCCCGCGAACCTTCCACACCGTTTTTGTTTTGGCAGGACCGCCACCAACACAAACTTGATACGCGTAATTCTTGGGGCCTCCAGATACAAAGGCCCTAATATAACTTCTCTAACCGTAATCTTAAAGTTCATCAGTGAGGTCACCTAAATATCTCCGGTCGGTTGACTCCAATTACCGGGGCGTTCTGTGAATAGAACGCTATTTGTATCGCGATATAAAACGCGGTCCCCCAATTTTTCAACGATGCTGTATTAGTGCAGCCTAGCCATAGCAGTCGTGTAGCATACTACCGCCACACTCGTATTAGGGTTAGGGCGCACCGCGTAATGCGCATCCTTGTTATTTATGAACATAACCTCATCATTAAAATCAATGACGTTGTCCACGGTGATGTACGTATTAATCAGGTACTAGTGGATGTCCTGATAGTCGTTGACAACGGCTACGAGTGGTAAATCGTGTCTTTGCCCAAACTTTCCCCATACTGAATTTAAAAAGCGTTTTGTCAGTGTGCGGAGACCACGATTTTTACAGACAGAACCAAAATAGAGTTTTACCCCTTCCCTTTCCTCATAATTTTGAATGTAAGCTAACTTCTCATCTTATGAAGTACACCACTTTGGCCATCCACTGGCTTCTTATTTTATTTTCAAAATGTATCAATGTAACCATGAAATAATCCTTAAGAACGTGTCTGACGGTCGTAAACACATACATTGACTTCCCACACTTCGTGTACTGTTTCAACGGTGTAGCCTTTCTCAACGGTTTTTCGGATTTAGTCAATCACCAGACGCCTGTCAGCCAGCGATCTTTCTTGTCGTTGTGCTGACATGCGCCTTGGTTTTTTTCTTCTCCCCATTTTCTGCACAATATGAACTTTAACTTGTCGTGCATCCGTGTAGGCAATACGGGTATGTATAAATCCCGCGGAAGTTTCACAGTAACTTTGGCTATGCCTTCTACTTGTTCTATATACGGATAATTTGGTTCCAAGTGAATTTTAGGGTGAACGATGGGGTATTTTTTGTAGTTGCAAACGTAAAGATACAATAAACACACATCCAAATGCTTGATCTTCTCTCCACAAGAAAGATCTGCTTCGTGGAAGAGTTTGATACAATTTGTATGCCAGCCAAAGAATACGTCCCTGAGACTAAGGGGCTCCTTGCTGTACACTTCGTGCTGCATAGCACGTCTCCATGGTCTCGTGGCGTCTGTTTTTGATAGGGATGGTCCTGTCAGGATAACAGAGAGGGCACCCGTGCCAATAACAGTCCCAGGACTGAAAGAAGGTGGTGGTATCTCCAGCTTTAACAACACCGTCTACACGTCGCCCTAAAACATATTCTTCACGGCCGTTACCCGCATGTAGGATAGATTCACGGCGTTGATGGGCCTCTTAGCAGAGCAATTGTACAGCGACGTGCGACTGTTGGTCTGATCACCGGTATCCACTGTTAGGGATAGATGACTGCGGTGGTAAACCAACATGGCCGCTCCTGCGATTGTACACGCCTCTCTGAAAGGATCCAACCTTGCTTTTTCCATTAGTATGTCTCTAAACCTTAGGCAGGTATTCCGTTTGATCTCTACATCTTTCACGCAATACAGTTCAAACTCGCGGTTAGAATCAAAGACATAAGTTTATTTGACCAGCGCGTCATACCACTTCTCAAAGTGCTCCTATCCCTCAATTGACATCTCACCGATGCCGTAGTCCTCTTTTGGCGGCAAGGGACACCTATACTCCGCGTTTTATTTTTTATTGAAAAATGGGGGAATTGGCCAGTGACTCGTCCAACCCGAATGTCTTTGGCATCTGGGACAACGACATCGGGAGAAAGTTCAGCGAGTCAATAAAGTGGATTGGGCCGTAAAGCATTGACACGATTTTCCCACCGATCATTATTATATCTGGAGTCCTTTTTTTTACCTCCATCATGTTTTAAAGTAAAATTTCCGTCATATGCCTTTACAATGTGGCCTAGGAGTGTGATTTACTTAAATTTTATTGTTTTAATTTACTCTAGATATAAGAAAAATTGGGCCATTGTGGCATCACCCTTGAATATGTGAGTCCTCTCTCCCCCACATTCAGTGCAATGATGGTCATTTACACCAATATGAAGGCAGGCCTTGAAACACATATGCACAACACAGAGGTTAGTTTCGTGCGAGTTCGTGTTGGCTGCACCTTGAAGAAGCATTTATTGTCTGCATTTAAAATCATATAATACGAACATGAAATGGCTCTTTTCCATTGTCGGCTTATATGGGGTCTGCTTCATATAACAGAAATGACCAAAAGGACGATGGGTCTGCCATACTCTTTAAAATGTCTTATAATACCTGTGTGAAAATTTTGCTCTTTTTGAACGGCACACGGCATTCGCGGCAAAAGTACCCACACTTAAATGCAGCTGTCAAGGATGTTATGACATCAAAGTTGTTTTGATTATTGTCGTGAAAATACAAATCAATGTAGCCCTTAAAGGAATGTTTGGGAGGGTTAGGCCCTTATAAAGGACCTGTCTCGCCCGACTTTCCCTAAACACTGTGATTTTGTATTCAGAGAGGTATATTTTAAATTCTTTCAGCTCAGTGAGCCCACCACCTTTCAAAATATTCAAACGAGTATCACGGCATAGTTTTTCTACTTTGAATTTTGAATTGGTCGACAAATTTTTTTTTGTCTAAATGTGTTCACTTCCATCCATCCTAGCTCTCTTTTATCATCACATTTAGCTTTGGCGACGATCAATCCACGGGCAAGGCAATGCGTGTCGCCAATCTGAATCGTAATTATTCCTTTGCTATTACGGCTATATGTGCTAGTGGGAGAGAGTTTATCACATGTACATTACCCATCCCACGTGTCTCTTTAAATTGATGTAACTTGACATACAAGGGAAACGAATTGAGGAATGAAGCAATTCTTTGTAACACTCGCTCTACACTAGAGAGTACAGTCTGCACTTCAAGCTGATCTGCGCGGCTAAATTATACCAATACACGTCTTGACGAGGAGTCTGTGTTATCTAATAGCAGACCTACGTGAACCTTTGTGCTAACTCCGTGATCCAAGAGACGCCCTAGAAAAGCATTGATTTGATCCTCAAGCCAGGTTTGAGCGTCTCGATCGCTCTCTGGCATCCCTAATTGTATGATCAATATACGCTCGACATAAAAAGGCTTTAATTGCTTATATCTCTCCTCGACGATTCGAAGAGGGATACCTTGTAACAATGCTCCACAAAACTGATTTACCGGGCCACTAATTCCTAACTGTATTACTGAAGATGGTCCCGCCACCACCGCCACGGGTTGAGAGAGGACCATTGCTCCCGTCCGCTTCACCGCAACTTGGGTTTAAACAACGTCTCCCTGGCTCGGGGGTGGTTCTGTTAAAGGGGGGAGAAGGGGAGTCACGGCTGGTTGCGGTGGCGGCGGCGACGTAGCACTGTTTCTTTGTCACGATGGGGGCTGTGGGTGTGTTAGTCGAGACCACAAATTTCACCCGGCTTGAAGGCGGGAGGATGGAGCCGACATTTCCACCATCCATTTGAACTAAAACAAAAAGGCACGTATTCAAACACGTGTCAAATTAACTTAAAAGTAAATATTGTTCTAATCATATTTTTTAAATTATTTATTTTATTTTCTGCAAACTCACGCGTGTTTTTATCTTTAAAATGATACCACAAAATATATAATACTTTTAAATTTCAAACTAATTTTGGTATCAATATAATATGTTGTCACAATTTTTCCTAAACATAATTGATTTAACTGATACCAACATTCGCAAAGTGTGTGTAATGAATACACTTGAAACCAACATTCGAAAACTGTGTATAATAAATACACCTGAACCCTAAGACATGTACAAAATACAGTCCAGGGCAGCTAAGTTTATCACTATGAAAGGTTAAACCTACATTTTCACCCCTCCCTGGAATGAACCTGGAACCCCTGTCTCAAAAAAACAAATTATCAGGTGCAAATATAAAGGGTTCTGTCTCTCTTATTAGTACTCGGCTTAACGAACAATTTAAATTATCCTATTAATTATTATGCCGTTATATATTTGAATGCCTGTAAGAAATATCTATATACTTAACACACATTCTAACACTAGATCTATTCTTGTTTTAAAACCACATAATTGCTCAGCAGAGCACACATTTTAAGCTTTAAATTGACTTCCAATGCCATCTGTTATCTCTACAAGCAGCCACCTTAATCATTCAAGTAATCTAGCTTTAAATAAGGTATTGGGGAAAACATGTCTTAACACAAATTGGTAAAATAGATATTGATGTTAGAAAGTAAGTTTTAATAGTCAGAATTAAGTTTTCTATTGGTAGAAATAAATTTGTTTTATGATTAAATAAAACCTTTTTTCATTAAATCTTATAATTTAATTTAAATCCGTTACTGTTTTCCAGCCTAAAGCTGGTGTTACTTTTTTATTCATAAAATGCTAGTTACTTAAAAGACTAGGACATCCACAAATTCAGTCCGCCCGATGTTAATTTATCAAACTAACATTTTTAGCCATGTCGGGAATCGATCCCGGGACCAATAGTTTAGTATATAAACATGCTATCGAATGAGGTTAGGTGGCGGCTGAATATATTATAAAAATTTGATCCAGCACATTTCAAACGTTAATTTAATAAGAGGCTAGAGCGACAATTATAATTTTATCTCTCTTCTTTTGGATTTGAATTTTTGAAATGATAATACCCTGAATATAAGAGCAAATATTCTTTTTGGTTAAACTTGAAACAGGCAGCTGAACAAAGGTTTTGGTATGCTGATGAAACAACGGTGGCTTGGAAGATGAGAGGACGTGGAAAATCTCGTTTAATAAGCTGTATTTTTCCAAGCTAGTGACTATAGTATTGTTACGTGTAGAGGGTACTAAAATATGTTATTAAGTATTTAAAGATTGGCAAACTAACATATTAGGTGATCAATCGCGTCCAGCTCGTCTAAAACATCGGGAAGGTTGTTGCTCGTATATCCAGAGACTAACATGGGGGCCGGAGGACTTTAAAATGCGGCCGGTGGCAATGCCTTGACCGCCTCAATAAGATGGCCCATTACATAGTGCACCTCCAAATCAGTGCTTTCTGGGTTTGGGGCCCGCACGCAAACTTGAACATCCCGAGCGGGCACTGGGTGGTTTTGACACCTCCATTCACTGGTCGCCACCAATGGAGTTGTTTATAGCTCTGCGTCAAGCTACTGAAGTTCTTTAGGGTCCGCCCATAGGTCGCCGTCCAGCCTGTTTGGATCTCAGTGATCTGCAATTAAATGAATACTTATTGTTTACTGTCGAGGACAAAACCAATCACGCTCAAATCTATATAAGAAAACTAAATACCCATGTGGCAGTTGCTATCAGCGAGGCAGATTTCGTCCTCTGTAAATAATCGTAATGGGTCAGGATCGAATATCGTTTCGATGTTTATCGAAAGCAATTATTAATTATAATGACCGAATGTAATGATTTCAAGTTTTATTTATAGTCGCTTCAACGGGGTGTGCCGCATGTAAAGGTGTCGGTCTCTTATTGGTCAATAATATTGTTTCCTCATCGGTGAATGCCTAATCCGTGTAAAGCTACTTGGCTTTACCGTTACTCATCATTCTTGCTCATACTTCTGGCGAATACGGATGTGTTAGACTCTCTGCTAGCTATGGGCACCAAATGTGTTAGACTCTCTGCTAGCTATGGGCACCAATATGCCGTGAATCTTGACCAAAAAAATGAATTTTATTTGCATAGAGACAATTAAGGCATAAGCATTATAGTCTCTGCCTTAAAATATGGGTGAAGAATGACCCTGGGTACGGGACGATTGATTCCAGGATAGCTGGATGGCTAGAGCATGGACGTACTAAGCTAAAGTAACCAGGTTCGATTCCCATGTCCAAGTGTCAATGATATATCTGGAGTAATCATCACTAAAAGTATAAATAATTGCTTTAGCTTTTTGAATTTTAAACTACTTATATGTTTTAAAATTTAAAACCCAGCGCAAATGATGATACATCCATGCAACCAATAATTTTATTATTCTCTCTCGTTCGGGCAGAGATATCCGGAAGGAGTTGACGTCAATTTGTCACTGCTGAGGTTAGATGCTCTTAAAACGAAAATATAGTCTTTCAACGTGTTTAAGTATACCGACATAATAATTAACCGTAGAAATTATATTGTTTGCTTTAGCCGATTATTAAAAAAGAGAGAGAACCCTATACGGCGCATGATAATTTGTTTTGTTGAGATAAAGGTCCCGGGTTCAAATCCCATGTCCAGGTGTCATTGGTAACTAGATGTAGTAGTCCTCACTAAAAGCATAAATAATAGCTTTGTCTATTCTTAAACTACCTATATGTTTTAATTTACATCTTGGAAGGTAGACATCCTTTCACATTTCACCCCGACTCAAATGATGGTACATCCGTGTACAAAGACTAATTTTATTATTCTGCCACTCCTTCGGGCAACCATATCAAGGTTCGAATCCATGTTACCGTACGTGACGAAAGCTGAAACTTGACAAAGTACTTTAATAAGTATTGTTTCCGAAAAATCGGCTCCTGAATGAGCGTTATTTAAAGCACATCTGGGCCTGGGGCCTTCAGAGGGCTATGACCCAATGCGTCAAGAGGGCTTGGGTGGGGTGGGTTAATGACTCTTCCTTAGGGTCGTTACTACCCGCTCTCAACATTTATAACATATTTAGGGCTTCACGACTCTCTCTCAATTCTCCATTCCGATTGCGACATAAAAACCTCTCTTCTAAATGCGTCCTACCCCCCTCCCGAGGGATTTGAAACACGGAGCTCACGAAAATAAAATGATGGATTGAGGAGAAGTGAAAGGGACTTGTGAGAGGGAGCCATTAACGATGCTCGCATTCTACGCTACGCTGCCATCAAGAGAGGTTCGTGCTGCGTGTTTCCTCCCTAGTCAGCGATTCCGTCACGCCGTGGGAGGAGTGCCTGACACCATGGACTACACGTTCCCCCTACCAATAAATAAATTAAACTCCTACACCCGTCCCAATCCTGCCCAGACATACGATTCAATGAGTACATATAAAAACAAAATGAGACAGAAAAAACTAGTTTGGACAAGAACCAACATGTTTGAACACATACAAACAAGTTTAGACAAGAACCAACATGTTTGGAACAGATATAACCCTGGAAACCGGGGGAAAGCCAACAGCCAATCAGAAAGCGAGGGGCATTGTCACGTGACCAGCTCTAAGCCAATCCTAGCCTGTTTTCAACGGTCAACCACACTACTCACTTGGTAATGAAAGCTGATTCTTTCAGCTTCACCACGAGCTTTAGATTCGCCTTCCGTTCAGGACCATCAGGAGTACCGTACGCGTGTCGGTAAATCCTTAGTGTGGCAATAAAGAAATTGGTGAACCAGTAATTCTTCACGTTAAACACGGGCTGCTGGACTGTGCACGACATCATCGGAAATACTAACAAGTTAACGCGAGAACAGCCACTAAAGTCAACACATATGCCACATACAAAATATCTCTTACATTTTTCTCAACGTTTGAATGCACTTGACATTTAATCACCACCACGGCCACAAACTATAACATATTAAAATGTGGGAATTCACACTTAAACAACTTGTAGTTTCACACGCTCTTAAATTACTCGGCCTTATTAAATATATCACTTCAGCAATCTCAATAGTTTACTGTAATTTAAGTTGGTATTTTGCTTTGGTCAAATCCAAACTAGAATATACCTACTAGTATGGCGTGGAATTCCATCACTTTGACTGAATCTCTGAGATTGAAAAGTTTTCAACGGACATTTGTTGCTTCTTCTTTAACCGTTTTTACAATGATTTTGATAGATTTCGAAACCTTTTAGGGCTCCAAACGATATTCTCAAGAAGACTCTATTGGATTGCCACTTTTGTTTTCAACATTTTTAATAATAGAATTTTTTGCCAATCTGACTTCACACACGTGGGCACTTTTGTGCCCTCTCGTGCTTCTATAAATCCTAAAATATTTGTTATCAGTATCTAATATAAACTCAGCCGTCTCATCCGTTATACAACCAGCGTTAACTCTAGATTTACAATGCTAGATTTTTACCATAAGGTATTATTATTATTATTATCATCATCATCATCACCGCGTCTTACTAACCGTTCTAGTTGTACGCACTTACGCTAATGTGTAATGGTAGGGTGATTATGTGATGAAATGGAGGACATAAAATTTAACGTGGAATCCGAACCACGGTGGAGGCCTGGCTTTCCAGAAATTCACAAGTTTTGATTAATACACGTCTTGTCAGAGGTGAAGGAAAGGTTTGGCAATCAGATTTTACCATAAGGGAAGAATCAAAATCATAACGTTATTTAAGGAACACTTGTATAATTAATTGATATCAGTTTATTGGAAACTATTTAAAAAATAATAATACTGATATCCTTATACTTGCTTTCCTCTTTACTATGTTTTACCTATTAAATTTATTTTTATTGTAATCAACCACATATTCTTATGCATCTTCACTGCTAGTTTCCAAAAGATTTTGACTCTTATCTGATTCCCACACAGCTCAAATTTATTATTATTGATTGGATCACCGGATGTTTCCCAAGGATTATGATATATTGTTCAAATATAACATGCTATTCTTCTATTTTCCTCTCCTTTGTATTTTCAGTTGGCACGCTTTGAGAATGCTATGTTATTTCATCGTTTCATTTTAGTTCACTTTTAATAGTTGCGGCTTGATTATTATAACCTATAAGTTGATTGTATCAGAAGTTTTTTAACTCCCTCCTTAGCTTCCCCCTCCTCATGAATCTGAAATTTACATGCCAGTTTCTTAGTGACTTTCTATTTTATATTCGCTTTGATCTGTCCTGTTCAAAGACTCTTGCTTTGACTCCAATAAAACTAGTAGCCGAGTCTTACAGCCATGTGCGTTCTTAAGTGGGCCAAATCAACATGTATTGTTGCTTTGGCCCACTGTAGAATGTACATACCTGTAAATTATATGTATATATACTGTACACTCCGATAAGGGATTGTTCAGTTCTGTTACCCAGATGTAATACATCATTGTAGTAGTGTTTGGTGTTCTAGTCTTAGGTTAAGTTGGTTTATAAGTTTTTGTGTATGTGTTTGTCCCTAGTAAATCAAAAGGGTTACATCCTGTCTATATCGCCTTTTTATCAGACCCCTTGAATCATCCTTTAGCGAATTATCTTATTTATTTATTTAGCAACACGTCTTACTACCCGTTTTGTTTATACGCTTAAGTACTATTACACTAATGGATTAGGAATTGGGAAGGGTGAATTAGGAGGAAGTAAACAAGTATATGCGTGGAGGGAGCATTAAAATAATTTTAAGAAAAATCACCCCAGTTCACTCTGGCGTGATTCGAACCTCGATCTCCCCGTCCTCGGCTGTCTGGCTCTAACCGAAACAAGCGTGATAGCCATAGTCATTATTTTCAATAGTCCATATATATCCAAATACTCTCCGGGATGCATTCATTCTCTCATCTGTCAATTTCCTCATCTATCCTTCAATCTTTACAAAACATTGTATCCAGAGAGAGATGTGCATTTATTTGTCATATCAATTTTAAATATATACCGAGATAAAAACATTTCCTAATACGTTCTTAAGAAATATGATGACCTCATTTTTAAAAAGTATTTTAAGAAGGTCCGTTCTGTCTGTAGACACATTCAATTTGCTAAGTGTAGCCAATCTGCATTGGCACATGTGTTGAGATGTATACTATATAATTGTAATATTATTATTTTACAGTGAATTTGAATCATTTAAATTATACAAAATATCATATTATGTATATACACATATATATAACAAAAACCCATTTAAGAGAAGTCTAAAACTAATGTGCTTGAGAAAATACAAACACATCAAAGTGATAATCAATATAAAATAAATATATTGAAAAGACCTTAACCGTTGTTTTCAGGCTGAATAAATGAAGCCGAAATAGCTCAGCTGGGAGAGCGTCAGACCAAAGATCTAAAAGTCCCTGGTTCAATCCCAGATTTCAGTAAGTATTGTTCTATCAATTATATTGTATTTATATCCCAAAATGATTCCACATTTCAATTTAATAAATAGATTATTGGATATTTATAGATCTAATCGACTAACAATATTGATATGAATAATAAGGATACATTGAAATAAAAAGATACGCAATAAATATTTCAAATAAATTAACAATGAAAACAATCCTCCCCCGTTAAGAGAGATGAAACATCATGAATTTAACAAGTCGTAAATAAAGTATTAAAAAAAATATAAAATAATTTTGGAATATTCCTGGCAAATATATTAATACAATTTTGTGAGTTTTACTTGTAAAGATATATTACTTAAGTTTTAACACAATAATTCTCCAATGCCATTGAGAAATTAAATATAAGTCTCTAAAAAAGTTTATATTATTTTTTCTTAAACATCTTAGGAGAAATGTTTGGACAGCAAAGATCTATCTCTATTTAAGACTCAATAGTCAATAATTATATTTTTTCTTGGTCAAATTATATAAATGAGGTATTTAATATCAATGCACAGACCTGAATATGTGCATCAACTAATAAAATGTCCATCGGAAGTCGAAATTTTAATACGAAGTATTGACCCCAGTGGACCAAATATTAATCTTTTTTATTGGTCCAAACATACAAATGTGTACAAATATACAAGTAAAAATATAAAATTTAAAAGCGGTACTAGAAAAAGTTTTACGTAAGTATAGTGCAATTTACGCTTGGGCTTGCTAGTGTAAATAATTTAGTTTCACATATATTACAAGTTATGAGTAAATATAACAATGTTTAAACAGTAGATCGAGAAAGTCTTTGCTGGGTTCCGTACCATTTGTTTGATACATTTTAAGAAGATTCGTTCTATCTATAGAAACATTCAATTTGCTTAGTGTAACCCAATCTGCATTAGCACATGTGTTGAGATGTATGATATATAATTTTAATATTATGATTTTACAGTGAATTTTAAATATTTAAATTATACTAAATACTATAAATATAAAAAAACACAAACCCATTTAAGATAAGTCTAGAACTAATGTTCTGGAGAAAATACAAACACATCAATGTGATAATCAATATATAATAAATATATTGAAAAAACCTTAACCGTTGTTTTACGTCTGGATAAAATGAAGCCGAAATAGCTAAGCTGGGAGAGCCTTAGACTGTAGCTCTAAAGGTCCCTGGTTCTATCCCGGGTTTCGGCAACAATTGTTATATCAGTTATATTTTATTTATATTCCAAAGTGATTCCACTTTCCAAATGTAATAAGTAGATTATTGGATATTTATATATCTAATCAAATAACAAAATTTTTATGAATAATAAGGGTACATTGTAATAAAAAGCTACGCAATAAGTATTTCAAATAAATGAACAACGAAAACAATTCTCCAACGTTAAGAGAGATGAAACATCATGAATTTCACAAGTCGATAATAAAGTATCAACATAAATTACAAAATAATGAGGGGTTATTCATTAATTCTGTTGTGGTGGGTTATTGATATAAAGTATCGATAGTCATGTTACTACTAAAATAACTCGCTCGAACTGGGATTGGAACCCAGTACCCCTAGAGTAGAAGCCTAATGTCCAATGACTGAGCTATTCAAGCTTGTGATACGCTGACAGTAGTAAGTTTTATCATTATTCCAGGAATATTATAAATATAAAACTGTGAGTGCTTGTTGATAATGCAAGGATATTATTGTTTTTTAATCTTTCTTATGAGGTGAAAGAATACATACATATACACGAATAACTTATCACCCATTCCCTTTAAGGTGTTAGGATTGTATTGTTCTTTCATCTGAAAAATTAACCACTGCGTACTCAATCCATCATTAATAACTTTTATCCATTTCCATATCCTTGCATACTCCACTCGCTTCTACAGAAATTTTTACACCGAATCAAACATACATATATGTTGTTTCATTTTTAAAACTATTAATGTAATCTCCTTTTCACACTTTCATCATATCTAACGTTTAGCCACGTCTTCCTTGGCATACTCCATCCTTTTGATCCACGTCCTTTACTTTATCCTTCGTCATTCGATTACACTAATCCTTTCTACATGCCAAAACCACGTAAGACACTTCTTTATCATTTACCTTTTGGATAGCCTTTCAATCCGCATTCCTTCAATAGCCATTCACTACTGACCCTGGCTATATCAATGTTTCAAAATTCATTTCTTTGATATCACACTCCAACCTCATTCATCCTGCTCTCGTTTTTTTACTGACAAACCCACGCTTCACATCCATAACGCAATATTAGAGTTAACACACTTTTACATACTTAACTGGCATCTTTATATCTTTCGATACTTCTTCATTATTTTCAATAGTCCACATATATCTCCGGGATTCATTCATTCTCTCATCTGTGTATTTCCTCAACTATCCTTCAATCTTTACAAAACATTGTATCCAGAGAGATATAAGCATTTATTTGCTATATCAATTTTAAATTTATACCAAGACAAAAATATTTCGTGATACGTCCTTAACAAAATTGATCACCTCATTTTAACTTTCAGTTATCTTACAGGTAGAGAAATATTGTGATAGTTAAAAAAATCGAACTCGATATTTTGATGAATCTTGACATTTCATGACTTCCTGAATCCGAGAAAGTGATTTTTAAACTTCCGTTTGTCTATAGCTTCGACTAGAGCCTAAATTATTTTCCCGATCGAGCTAAAATTTCGTATCTAGGGTTTTCATAGGGTTGCCCCAAGGGGTTTTAGGAATTGGATATCCACCCAAAAAATTGAGGGTATTTTACTGAAGGGTAAAAGAGATAAAGTTGATTTTCTCTAACAATTTTGATTAAATTAAATTTCTTTACATTTATAAATTGTCCAAACAAAATGTTCATTCTCAATATTTCGTAAAAATTACTTTAAAGGCTCCGGTCTCATGCGTATATTCCCATTTTTTATTATATCTCCGCAACTATCTGAAATATGAAATTACTTATCATTACTAATATGTAGATCTATTAATAATACAATTATTTTATTCAAAACTATTTTTTATAAAACAAATAACTTTCAAGCTATACGCAAATATATATACTTTTTAACTTTTCGAACACTAAAGGTAAAGTATTGCGACCATAAAAAATCTAACCTGAAATGTTGATGGAAGTCGACATCTCATGACCCCCCGAACCTTTAAAAATTGTCTTTGCAATGCCGTCTGTCTGTGTGTCTGTTTAAACTTAAAATTCAGACTAGTTTTAAAATGGCGAAATAAGAAAAAGTCGATTTTCTCAACATCGGCTCAAAGGATTTTGATTAAAATTCATATCTTGGCTTTGATTAAGATTATAAATAAAATGGCTATTTTCATTTCCCCATGAAAATGACTTTAAGGGACCTTTACAGAAGTGGAAATTTCCGTATCTACACAACTATTTAAGATAATAAATAACTTATCATTGCAAAATTGTAGTACTATTAAAATAAAAAACTTTTGTACGAATTTTACTATTTAAATGAGAGTTAGTTATTGTAAAATAACCTTTAATGTTCCACTAAATATTTAACTACCTGCATTTGTTTCATTGGTAGGGTCTCGTAAAATAATCGACGTGGCTGAGGTACTCAATTATTTACCTCATAGCTCATGTGCTCCCCTAATAAAGAAAAAACACGATTTGACTTTACCATGTTCTATTCATTAATTTGGAATTTTACTATTTTAATAACACGAGGATATTGTAAAAATGATCTTTAATGTTCCACAAAATACCTTTATTACCTTTATTATTTATAGTTATATTGAAATATGTTGTAAAAATAGTGACGTTGCTCAGTTACTCGATTATTTACCTCTTAGCAATATCTGCTGCCCTAATACATAATGACAACGATTTTCACCTTATTTATTCCCTATGTTCATTTGGTTTTTTACTATATAATACATTAACGACCTTAGTTTACTTGGATAACAGCTCATAAAGTTACTAGAAATAGTCCCTATTATATACCTACGCCAATAGCTGACATCTGTCACTTTAGATAACTGTAATGAAAAGGTAAGATAATGTATGAATTTGATAGTTAACCACAGTAATTCAGGCCAATGTTATCTTATGTATTTATTTGAGATCGGTTATAAAGCTTTTTATCATTTTATTCATTTACAAAAATTACTATTCACATCACTTTCACAAAAGGTTTAACGAAAATAGCTTCAAAATGGCAACATATGAATCTAAACCATGTGATTGAATGTGACGGAAACAAGCTCTTTACAATGATGCACCCACGCAGTGGATAAACATATTTTATTCAATTAAATATTTCGAAATACGATAAAATAATCACAGAATAATGTATTATGTATATAAAAAAAGACAAGTAAATATGAACACAGTATTAAAAGGTATTAATAAATGCACTATATTACATATCATAGATAACATTCCAAAACGAAGAATAAGTACTTTTATTTATGTTAAAAATATTGTTTCTGATTGGGTAAAAAGAGATTATTTAAATTTATGAAACAGTATAAGATAACTTTACGTTATTTTAAATGTAAAATATAACACTTAGTTAAAATCTTAACATCCATAACAAAACAGTGATCTCTTATAAGTGTTAGCAACACAAAACCTAAACATATGATTTTTTAACGGTCATCCAGGTAAAAACCTATCATGAACAGTCTCTATTTGACTGAGATTAGGATATTGTAAAGATGATCTTTAATGTTTCATAGATTATTATACTATCCGTATTATTAAATGTTATATCCAAAGATCTTGTAAAAGTTAAGTATTGGAAATATGTAATAAAAATCAAGACGTTTCTCAATTACTCTATTTATTACTTCTTAGAAAAATCTGCTCCCCTAGTATAAAATGACCTGAATTTTGACCTTCTCTTCTTTCAATTTTACTAAACTTATGATATTGTAAAAATGATATATATAATGTTTCATAAACTATTTTAATAAAGGACTTATTTATTGTTATATTTGAAATATCTTGTAAAAGTGATTACATAAATTCGATCCTTGATTATATCCATAATGACTCGGATATTGACCTCTGTTTTATTATCTCTTGTATTTTTACTATATAAATGACATAAGGATATTGTAAAAATTATAAATAGTGTTTCACAAACTATTTTATACCTTTATTGGTGATTGTTTTTTTTGAAATTTATCGTAAAAATTGTGACTGTGCTTAGTTATCGATTAATTACCTCATATCAATATTTGCTTCCCTAATGCACAATGACAACGATTTTGAAGTTGTCTCTTCTTTTTGTTTATTTAGAATATGTGGATATGAGAAATACTTATATTTAACGTTTCATAAACTATTTTACTACATATTGTCTTTTTATTGTTATTATGGAAAGATCTCTTAAAAGTTATGACGTAGTTTATTTCCTTGACTATAGACCTCTTAGCAATACCTGCCGCCCTAATACACAATGAAATGGATAACTGATACAAGAATATTGAAAAATGATATTAAACGTTTCAAAACATATTTTACTAACTTTATTATTTATAGGTTTAATGGAAATATGTCGTAAAAATCGTGACGTTTCTCATTTACTAGATTATTTACCTCTTAGCATTATCTTTTGTCCTAATACACAATGACCCCGATTTGGAGCTTATTTTGTGCTCTTTGTTCATTTGGTATTTTACTGTTTTATTGACATAAGGATATTGTAAAAATTATTTTTAATGTTTCATAAAACATTTTACTACTTATCTTGTTAATTGTTATATTGAAAGGATCTCGTAAAACATTTGACTTAGTTCAGTTCCTTGACTATTTACGTCTTAACAATATCTGCCGCACTAAAACACTTTTTATTGGTATTTTTACTATAAAACAGACATAAGAATATTGTAAAATTACATGTAATGTTGCACAAATTATTTTTCTACCTTTATTATTTATTGTTATAATTGAAATATGCCATGAAAAATCAAGACGTTCCTTAGTTACTCGATTTAGTACCTCTTAGCAATATCTGCTTCCCTAATACACAATTATCATGATTTTGAGCTAATTTATTCTCTTCGTTCATTTGGAATGTTAATATTTTACTGACATTAAGATATTGTAAATTTATCTCCAATGTTTAGTAACTATTTTACTAACTGTCTTATAGATTAATATATTTGAAAAATCTCCGTAATGATAATGACGTAGTTAAGTTCCTTATATATATATATAAAACTCTTATCAAAACCTGCCACCATAATACTCAATTAATTAGATCTTTCTTTACCTCTTTTTAATATCTTTGTTTATTAGTAGATTTACTATATATCTAACATAAGAATATTGTAAAAATTGTTTTTAATGTTCCTCAAACTATTTTAATAACTTTATTATAAGTGGATTTAGTGGAGATGTGTCGTAAAAATGGATACCCAGTTACTTGATTATTTACCTCTTATCAATATCTGCTACACTAATACACAATGACCACGATTTTGAACTTATTTATTCTCTTCGTTCAATGGGAATTCTACTATTTTATTTACATCGGGAATATTGTAAAAATGTTATTTAATGTTTAATAAAATATCCTATTACCTGTCGTATTGATTTTTATATTTAAAAGATCTCGTAAAATTTATGACGTACCTGAGTTTCTAACTATATACCTCTGAGTAAAACCCACCGTTCTAATACACTTTTAACTGGATCAGAAGTCAGAACCTCTTTTTTTTATTATCTTTGATTATTCGTAGTCTTAAAATATAACTGAAATAAGAATGTTATAATAAAGTTGTTTAATATTCACTAAATTATTTTACTGCCTGTATAATTTCTTGTTGTTTTTGCAATTATTTAAAAGAATCGTGATTTTTTTTTCACTTACTCAATTACCTACCTACCTGCTGCCCTAATACCCAGTTACCACTATTTTGATGTTATTATCTTTGTTTATTTTCAACTTTTACTACTTTACCGACCGAACCTATGATATTGTAAAAATTATCTTTGATGTTTCATAAACCATTTTATTACCTATCTTATTGATTTTTATATTTGAAAGATCTTGTTAAAGCCAGCACGTAGTTTAGTTTCTTGACAATGAACTGGGTTTTCACCTCTTCTTAATTATCCTTGCTAATTGGTGGTTTTATTATAAAACTGACATAAGGCTATTAAAAAGATGATATTTATGAATTATGTTCCACTAACATTTTATTACTTTTATTATTGTTTGTTTTATCGGCTATATCGTTAAAATAGTGACGATGCTAAGTTACACGATTATTTACTTTTTTGCTTGCTGCCCTAATACACACCGATCAAGAATTTGACGTTACTGATTCTCTTCGTTCATTTGAAATTTAACTATTTTACTGACATTAGAATATTGCAAGAATGATCTTTAATGTTTCATAAACTATTTTACTACTGGCTTTATTTATTGATTTATTTGAAAGAGCTCGTAAAATACATGACCTAATTTATTTTCTTGACTCTATACCTCTTATCAATACCTCCCGCCCTAATACACACTGAACTGGATCTTGATCTCCTTTTATCTTTGTTTATCGGTAGTTTTACTATATCATTGACCTTAGAATATTGTAAAAATTATCTTTAATAATCATTAAATTATTTACTACCTTTATTATGATTGTTTAATTAGAAATATATAGTAAAAATCGTGACGTTTCTCACTTACGGTACATTATAATTTACCTCTTAGCAATATCTGCTTCCTTGATACGCATTCACCACGATTTAGATCCTATTTATTTTTTTATCTTGGTTCATTTGGGATTTTATTATTTTATTGACCTTCAGTATTGTGTAAAAATGATCTTCAATGTCATAAACTATTTTAACACCCATCTTTTGATATTATGTTGATAAGTTTTCATAAAAGTTTGACTTAGTATAGTTGCTTGACAATATACCTATTAACAATCAATACCTGCCACCCTAAAACACATTTGACAGGATCCTGTCCTAGTCTTTATTATAATTTTTTATTGCTAATTTTACTAGATAACTGACATAAAAATAACGTAAAAACGATAATAAGAGTTCCACAAATTATTTTACTACCTTTATTGCTGATTGTTTTATTGGAAATATGTCGTAAAATAGTTACGTTTCTTACATTATTTTATTACCTCTTAGCAATGTTTGTTGCCCTAATACAAAATGAGCTAGATTTTGACCTCAAATATTTTATCTTTGTTCATTTGGCAACTTACTATTGTATTGATACAAGGACATTGTAAAATAATATTATTTGTTTCATAAACTATTTTATTACCTTTCTTATTGACTGTTAAATTGATTGGATCTAGTAAAAGCTATGACGTAGTTTAATTCCTTGACAAAATACAACTTGACCAATAAATGCCACCCTAAAAAAAACTCAATCTTTAATCTTTTTATTCCCTTTGTTGATTATTAGATTTACTATATAGACTAACTAACATAAAAACATTGTAAAAATAATTTTTAATGTTCACAAATTATTTTACTACCTTTATTATTGATTTATTCATTAGAAATATGTCGTAAGTATCTTTAATTTTTCATAAACTATTTTAATGCCTGTCATATTGATTATTATATTTGAAAGATTTTGTAAAAGTTATGGCGTAGTATAGTTTCTTGAGTATATACACAATGAACTGAATTTTGTCCTCTTTTTCATTACCTTTGTTTATTGGTAGTTCTACCATATAACTGACATAATGAGTCTGTGAAAATGATCTATAATGTTCAATAAACGATTTTATTACCTTTATTATTGATTGTTTTATAAGAAATGTGTCGTAAAAATCATGACGTTGCTCAGTTACTAGATTTTACCTCTCACCAAGACCTGCTGCCCTAATACACAATGAAGTGGGTCTTTGACTCCTTTTTTTATAATATTTCTTTGTTGATATATTTACTATATAATGGACAAAAGAATATTGTAAAACTAATATTTAATGTTCCATAAATTCCTTTACTACCTATAATATTGAGAGTTTTATTGGAAATATGTTGTAAAGCTTGTAACGTTTCTTAGTACCTCGATTATCAACCTCTTATTTACCTCTGTTGCTTTAAAACAAAAAGAACACGATTTTGAACTTGTTTATTCTTTTTGTTCATTTGGCATTGGTATTTTGTTGACATAAAGATGTAGCATCGGATGGTTCACTAAACACACAACACCAATATCACAGGGTGAAGCTTAACCTGTTTGTCTGTGGTCGAAGGCTGCGTGGAAGAACGACGTAAGATCAGCTAGACACACCTTCTTTGACCCAAGAGAAAAGAAGACTAGCCTAGTGGGCTGGACAGCAGTTTAGCCAAGACCGCGTGTGGGCTGGACTTGCGCAGTGAAGATATTCTCTTTTAGAAGGTTCCCGAAAAGCCACGGACCTTCCCGATGCTTGTCGAATTGCGCTAACCATGGTTCCTTCGTATTCCAGAGTGTTCCCCCCCTTTATTACCCATCATTCTTCTCCCCTGTGTTTTAGCTATATATATATTTGTGCCTGACCCAATGAACGCCACAATTGGGACAGAGCTGGATCAGAGATAGGATAAGCTTCGGCTTCCTGCAACTTAAATGTAAGAACTAAAATTCAGTTTCGGCAAATTTAACTTCTTTTTTTTTATTTTATTTAAATATTTCAAAATTCCATTTCGGCTCTCTTTTTTTTTAAAACCTAAATTTAAATATGAGTCTGACTGTTTTACTTAGTAATGGCGTCTAGTCGCCGATCGAGATATAATTATTTTGATTGTATCGATAACGGCTGAACTTTAAATTTTTATTAATATTTTTGTTTAGAGGACGATTGTATTATTGGACTTAGAGTCCATGTTGTTATTTTACAACTCGCCAGTGCTGATGAGCAAAGACATTATAGATAAATTGTACATATTGAGATTCCATGTTGTTATTTTACAACTCGCCAGTGCTGATGAGCAAAGTCATTATAGATAAATTGTACATATTGTTATGTTAGTGGGACAGTTAACTTTTACTGTTATATTGATATTAAATGGTCTTATGGTATACAATTTAGTATCTTAACTTAGATTTCTTGGGGTTAATTTGCGACCTGTTATTCTTACTTGGTTATCTTGAGAACAATTACTTATAGGAAATTGGAGTCCATGTTGTTATTTTGCAACTCGCCCGTGTTGGCGAGCAAAGTCATTATTGGCAGGTTTACTGATTATTAGGTTAATGGTATTGTTCATATTTACTGTTATTCAGGTTTTTATGTTAGAGGATCTTCTAGTTAACTTATTAGTATCCTAGCTTAAATTTTCCTTGCGACTTGATCGCGACGTATTGTTATGAGCAAAGGTTTAGAATTTGAAGATGGTATATCTACTGGTAATTAATAATATGCTATGTGACTTTTGAAATAATTACGGCTTAAAGTTTTTTGTAAATTAGGACGCCGTCTTGTCATTTTTATAACCGTCAATAGCTCTCATGTATAAAGATACTACTCTTATGTTAACTTTTAACTAGGCAGATTATCATTCCTGCCCGGACCCATTTTTGTGGGCTAATTTTCATGTTAAGTTCTAAAGCACTTCTACATTATATATATATTGTCATAACAACAATGTTGATACTGAATAGTGCTGTTAAATATCGGATTGTGCGATCCCTAATAAATATTGACTCAACACGACTTATTCTGCTTTTCTTATTTTTATATGCCACCTCATGTCCTAGGTTTTAGTCCTAATGTAATTTATTTATTAATTATGAAATATTAGGCAGGTTGATGCATTTTATGGCTCTCTTGAAATAGATGGCCCCCTTTTTTTGACCTTCTCAGTAACAGGTGGGAGTGGCGAGCTTAAATGTGTAATGTTTCGAAAATACTGAACATTCCAGATCTTAAACTCATGGGCACTCACTCTTGTTATTTCCCTTTTTTTGTATTATCTTTGTATTGATTGAGCCTCCTCGCCTGAGGATGGTTCAAAGATATTTTAAATATTATCTCTATTTAATATTTAATAAACTATTTCACTAACTGTATTATGGATTGTGATATTAGAAAGATTCGTAAAATTATGACTTAGTTTATTTTGTTCCTTGAATATTTAATTCTTAAAAATACCTGCCACCTTAATATTCAATGAACTGGATAATGTTTATATTTTTATTACCTTTTTATCGATAGTTTTAGTATACAATTGACATAATTATATTGTAAAAATTATATTTAATGTTTTACAATCTATTTTACCACCATTATTATTAATTGTTTTATTGAAAATATATCATAAGAATCCTCGCGTTTTTCAGTTACTCAATTAGGTACCTTTTAGCAATATCTGCTTCCCAAATAAACAATAACCACGATTTTGACCCTTTTTTTTGTTTAATTTTAATATTTTACTGACATTAAGATCTTGTAAAAATTATCTTTAATCTTTCATAAATATTTTACGACCTGTTTTATTGATTAATATATTTGAAAGATCTCTTAAAAGTAATGACGTGGTTAAGTTCCTTAACTATAAAACTCTTAGCTATTCCTATCACCCTATTACAGAATTAACTAGATCTTTACCTCTTTATAAATAACTTTGCTTATTAGCATGATTACTCATTATTAGCACCGCGTTTACTAGCCATTCGGGTTGTACGCACTCACGCTATTGTGTAATGGGGTAGGGTGATCGTGAGGTGAAATGGAGGACCTACAGTTTAACGTGGGATCCAAACCACAGTTGAGGCCTGGCATTCTACACATTCATTAGTAGATTTACTATATTACTAATATAATAATATTTTATAAATATTTTTAATGTTCCACAAACTATTTTACAATCTTTATTATTGATGGATTTATTGGAAACTTCTTGTTAACATTTTGACGTTGCTCTGTTACTCAATTATATACCTCTTAAAACTATATTTTGCCTTAAAAAATGACCACGATTTTGACCTTATTTATTATCTTTTCACAATGGGAATTCTTCTATTTTATTGACATTGGGATATTGTAAAAATTATGTTTATTGTTTGATAAAATATTTTAGTAGCTGTCCAATCTAGTGGTATATTTGAAAGATCTCGTAAATGTTATAACGGACATTAGTTCCTTGACTATATTTACCTACTTGTTTGTAATAACCGCCGTCCTAATACATTTTGAAATGCCTCTGAACTTCATTTTTATTATCTTTAGTATTGGTAGTTTTAATATTAAGCTGAGATAAGAATATTGTTTAAAATATATTTATATTACTCAATAAATAATTTTAGTGCCTTTCTTATGGTATGTTGTTTTTATAAGTATGTCATAAAAATCTTGACGTTTCGCACTTACTTGATTACTTACCTCTTAGCAATATCTGCTGCCCTAATACACAATTTTACATTGACCAATATTTTGATGTTATTCGTTCATTTGTATTTTTACTATTTTACTGACATTAGGTAGGGCATTGTAAAAATTATCTTTAATGTTTCATAAAATATTTTATTACCAGTCTTATATAGTGTTATATTTGAAAGATCTCGTAAAATATATTACGTACTTTTATTCCCTCGACTATATCATTCTTAACAATACCAGTCGCCCTGAATACACAATGAACTGGATCTTGACCTATTTTTTATTATCTTTGATAATTGGTATTTTTTTACTATATAGGATGTTCGGAAACTCAATGCCCAAAACACATTTAGAGTTTGTTTGAGCCAAAAGTAATACAAAATCCTTATCACTTATACCGGTAAACTATGATAATACCATTAAATTTTGTTCCAAGTTTCGGCGTACAGCGTCGGGAGACCAAAGCTGTGCAAGCATGCGAGCACAACATGTTGCATAAGAATTAGGTGCACAGCACTGCACATGTCATATAACAAACACTTTCGGTGATGTAGGTCCGTTAATGATGACCCTCAGAACGTATTCACATTTCTAGATGAACTGGTGTGTTGTTTAATATTAATTGTGATGTGTTCTGCTGTCGTGCTCCAATATGTCAGGGTGTGCAATGCCACACGCCTAGCTCCTATTCAACCTTTTCACACGAATGCTTCCACATATTTGCTCTCCCGGCACTTTACGCCGAAACATTTAACACAATTTAATAGTATTCCCATGGTTTTCTGGATGTAAGTGTATAGGAATGTTTTATTATTTTCGGTTCAAACAAACTGTACGTGTAGTTTGGACGCTGCATTTACGAACACCTGTATAATTTACATAAGATTATTGCAAAAATGATCTTTAATATTCAATAAATTATTTTACTACTTTTATTATTTATTTTTTAATTATAAATACATCATAAAAATCGTTACGTTTCACACTTATAATAATATTTACCTCTTCTGCTTCCCTAGTACACATACACCATAATTTAGATCTTATTTATTCTCTTCGTTCATTTTTCATTTTATTTATTATTTTATTGACTTAAAGGATATTGTGAAAATGATCTTTAATGTCTCATAAACTATTTTACTACCCATCATATTGATTATTATCTTAAAACGTTAATCGTAAAAAGTTCACATAGTTTAGTTACTCGACTATTTAAATTTTAACAATCATTACCTGCCGCCATAAAACACAATGAAAAGGCTCTTGGCCTCTTTTTTTAAAAATCTTTTTATTGGTAATTTTACTATAATATTACATAATAATATTGTAAAAATGATATTTATTATTCAACAAATTATTTTACTACATTTATTACTGATTACTTTGTTGGAAATAAGTCGCAAGTATCGTGACGATTCTCATTTACTCGATTTATTATATCTTATCAATATATGTTTTCCTAATACACTAGCTCAATTTTGTTCTTATTTATTCTCTTAGTTCATTTGATATTTTACCATTTAAATTACATAAGGACACTGTAAAAATTATATTTAATGTTCGATATACTATTTTATTATCTGTATTGGTTGTTATATTGAAAATATATCTTAAAAGATATGACCTAGCTTAGTACTTTCACTATATACCTCGTAACAATACCTGTCGTACTTAAACACAATTAAGGGGGGGCTTTATAATTTATTTTATCCATGTTTCTTACTAGAATTACTATATAAGCTGACATAAGAATTTGGTAAAAATAATTTTTAATGTATCATAAACTATTTTACTACCGGTATTATCGACTGTTTAGTGGGAAATATGTCCTAAAAGTCTAGACGTTACTCAATTGATTATTTACCACTTAACAATATCTCCTTCCCTAAAACACATTGACCACAATTTTGACTATATTTATTCTATTAGTTAATTGTGAATTCTACTATTTTACTGGCATTAGGATATCGTAATAAATTATCTTTAATGTTCCTCGAATTATTTTACTGCCTTAGTGATTGTTATGATAGAAAGATCACGTAAATTATATGACGTAGTTTAATTACTTGACAGTACACCTCTTAGCAATACCTGCTGCCCTAATACACATTGACCACTATTTTGACTATATTTATTCTATTAGTTCATTGGGCTATTTTACTGAAATTAGGATACTGTAATAATGATCTTTAATGTTCCATAAACTATTTTATTATTTTATTAATGATTGTTATATTGGAAAGATCTCGTAAAAGATATGACGTAATTTAATTACTTGACAGTATAACTCTGCCACCCTGTACACAATGAAGTGGATCTTGAGATATTCATTATTATCGTTGTTTATTGGTAGTTTTACTATATTGTAGTTGTAATATTGTAGTTTACTATATTGTAAAAATTATCTTTAATGTTTCACAAACCATTATACTACTTTTATTATTTATAATTTTATATGAAATATGTCGTAAAATTTGGGACGTTTCTCTGATACTCGATCATTTACCTCTTAGTAATATCTGTTGTCTTGATACACATTGACCAAAGATTTTGACTTTATTTATTATTTTCGTCCATTTGAAATTCAATTTATCTTATAGACTCTGAGAATATAGCTTGTTAGAGTGATCTTTAATGTTTCATAAACTATTTAACTATTTTTCTTATTGATTGTTATATTATTTAAGTCTCGTAAAAGTGAGGACGTATTTTATTTCTCGACTATATATACCCATTAAAAATACCTGCTGCCATCAAACACAAAGAAAATTATCATAAACTCTTTTTTTATAATCTTTGTTTATTTTTTAATAATTGCACTATATAAATGACATGAGAATAATGTAAAAAACTATATTTATTGTTCCACACACTATTTTACTACTTTTATTATTGATTGCTTCATTGTAATATGTAGTAAAATCGTACCAATACTCAGTTAATGGATTATTTACCTCTTAACAATATCTGCTTCCCTAATAACAAATTACCACGTATTAGCCTTATTTATTATATTCGTACATTGGGAATTTATTTTATTGACATCAATATTGTAAACATTATCCGTAAATCTTTCTAACATTTTTTAATACAAGCCGTATTGATCATTATATTTGAAAGATTTCGCAAAAGTTATGAGGTAGTTTAGTTCCTTGACTGTATACACAATGAAATAAACTTTTACCTCTCGTTTAATATCATTGTTTATTGGTAATTACTATACAACCAAGATAAGGATATAGTAAAAATTATCTTTAATGTTGAAAAAACTATTTATAATATCTTTATTATTGATCGTTTCATTATAAATATATTGTAAAAATCATGATATTTCTCAGTTACTCGATTTTTACTTAACGATTAACAATGTAGGCTGCCCTAATACAGATTGGCCAAGATTTTGACAGTATTAATTATCTAAGTTTTTTGGAATTTCTTCAATATTTTACCAACATTATTATTTTGTAAAAATGTTCATTAATTGTTTTCAACTATTTTAATACCAGTCTTATTGATCATTATTATATTTGAAAAGATCTCGTAAAATTAATGACGTAGTTTAGTTCCTTGACTATATACCTATTAGCAATACCTGCCACCCTAATACATATTGAAATGGATCTTTATATCTTATTTAATTTTTTAAAATTGGTAGTTTAATATATAACTGACATAAGGATGTTACGAAAATGACCTTTAATATTGCAAAAACTATTTTACTACATTTAGTATTCATAGGTATTTTAAAATATGTCGTAAAAATCGTGACGTAGCTCACTTGCTCGATTATTTACTTCTTAGCTATATCTGCTGCCTTAATACATAATAATCAACATTTTAACCTTATTTATTCATTTCGTACATTTGGAATAATAATATTTTTTACTCGCATTAATGAATTGTAAATTTGTTCTTTGATGTTTTAATGTCGTATTGATTACTTTATTTGTAGGACCTCTTAAAATTAGTAACGAAGGTTATTTCCTCGACTATACAAATCTTTGCAATACCTGCTGCCATAATACACAAATAACTGTATATTTACCTCTTTTTTATTATCTTTGTTTAGTTATATAATTTACTATATAACTGACTTAAAAATACAGTAAAAATGACCTTTATTATCCAATAAATTATTTGACTACCTCCATTATTGTTTGTATTATTAAAAATATGTCGTAGTAACCATTATGTTTCTCATTTACTAGATTATTAACTTCTTATTAATATATGATTCCCTAATACACATTGACCACGATTTTGACACTATTTATTAACTTCATTTATCTAGAATTTTATTATTTTACTTGACATTATGATATTGTAAGAATAGATCTTGACCCTTTCATAAAATATATTACAACATGTCTTATTGATTGTCATATCAGAAAGATCTCGTATAAATGATGACGTTGTTTAGTTCTTTGACTAAGTAACCATGGACAATAACAACCGCCATAATAAACAAATAAATTGATCTTTATTTCGTTTTTATTATCTTTGTTTACTGGTATATTTACTATATAACTGATATGAAAATATTCTAAAATTTATCTTTAATATCCCACAAATTATTTTACTACCTCTATTTTTGAGAGTTTTTTTGGAAATATGTAGTAAAAATCGTGACTTTGCTCAGATACTCGATTATTTACCTCCTATCTGTTATCTGTAGCCCTAATACACAATAAATACGATTTTGATATTATTTATTCTCTTCATTTCATATTGCATTTAACTATCTTATTCACATAATGATAATGTAAAAAGATTTTTATTGTATTATTAACTATTGTATTACATCTATTATTGCTTGTTATATTATAAAGATCTCTTAAATGTTTTTACATAGCTTATTTCCTTGACTATATACGTCTTACTAATACCTTCCACGCTTAAACCCATTGGAAAAGGTATATACCTCTTTTTTATAATTTTTTATTGGTAATTTTACTAAACAACTAAGATAAGAATATTGCAAAAGTCATTTAATGTCCTTCAAACTATTTTACCATCTTTATTATTGATTGTGTTATGGAAATATGTCGTAAAAATCATGACGTTTCTCACTTACTCGAGTATTTAACTTTTAATAATATCTCCTGCCCTAATACACATTGTACTGGATCTTGACCTCTTATTTATTAACGTGGTTTATTGGTATATTTACTATATAGCTCACATTAGAATATTTTTAAAATGCACATTAATATTCAATACATTATTTTACTAACCTTTATTATTGAACGTTTTATTTGAAATAAGTCGAAAAAATAATGACGTTTCTCACATTGAGGATTTTTTCTACCTCTTAGCAATATCTACTGCCTTAATACACATTGACCACGATTTTAACCTTATTTGTTCTTTTCATTCAATTTGGAGTTTAACTATTTTATTTACATTAGGATATTGTAAAAATGTTCATTAATGATTTTCTACTATCTTACTACCAGTCTTATTGATAGTTATATTTTAAATATCTCGTAAATAAAATGACGTAGTTTAGTTCTTTGACTAACCTCTTAGCAATACCTGCCGTCCTAATACACAATGAAGTAAATCCTCACCGCTTTTTCACTCTTTTTCTGTGTTTTGTTGGTATATTTACTATATAGGGTGTTCCCGGGTTAAACGGCTAATCTTCAGGAGGTGGTGGCGAATCAAAATATTAACTCAAAATATATTTTGGAGATTTTCACGTTTTAGCTTCCTTTTCGTACAAACAGCAAAAAACCAAATAAAAACACCTTTTTCTGCAGAAGTTGTTGTCAATTTAAGTTTTCCTAGAAGATGGATCGGTCGTGCTGGCTGGACCTGTGGCTTGGCCTTTGCATTCACCTGATATAACCCCTTTAGATTTTTTGTATGGTGAGCTCTCGAGAAAAAAGCGTATGAAGTGCTTGTTAATGACCTTAAGTCATTACGACAAATAATAACGCAAGCGTGCGAAGAAACAACAGTCGCACGATGACGGTCAGCCATTCATTCTGTCATTGATAGTTACAACACTTGTCTCCGGACTTGAGGCCGTTATTTTGAACAGATTAAATAATAAAATATTTAATTAATTCCTACTTTATTGTATTTATTTAGTTCTTTGCTGTGTGCGCGAAAAAGAAGCGGAAACGATCAAATCTCCAAAATACATTTTGAGTTAGTCTTTTGATCCACTTCCCAAAGTTTAGCCGTCTAACCCGGGAACATTCTGTATAAATGACATAAGAATATTTTATTAATAATCTTTAACGGTCCCTAAATCATTTACAACCTTTATTATCGAGAGTTTTATTTGAAATATATCGTAAAAATCATGACGTTGCTCGTTACACTATTATTTACCTCTTATCAATGTATGTTGCCCTAATACAAAATTACCACGATCTTGAACTTATTTATTTTTTACGTTCATTTGGCCCATTAGTAGTATTTTATTAACATAAATGTATGTAAAATATATTTTTAATGTTAATAAACAACACCTCTCTTATTTATTGTTATATTTGAAAGATATCGTTTAAGATATGATGTAGTTTATTTCCTTGACTATTTACCACTTAATAATACCTCCCGTTTTAATACACAATGAACTTGATTTTGACCTTTTGTATCACCTTTTTATTGGTAGTTTTACTATATAACTGACATAAGAATAATATAAAAATGAAAATTAATGGTTCACAAATTATTTTACTAGCTTAATTATTATTGATTATTTTATTGGTAATGTCGTTAAAATTGTGACGTTTCTCAATCACTTGATATTTAACTCTTAGCAATACCTTCTGCCCTAATACTAAATGATCACGACTTTGACTTTATTTATTCTTCTCATTCATTTGGAATTTTAATATTTTACTAACTATTGGATAGTTAAAATAAATTATATTTAATGTTTCATAAACTATTCTACTACGTGTATTATTGATTGTTATATTTGAAAGCGCTCTTATAAGTTATAACGTAGCTTAGGAACTTGACAATTTACACTATGAACTTAATTTTCACTTTAATAATCTTAATTTTTGGTAGTTTTACTATAAAACTGACATAAAAATATTGTAAAAGTGATCGTTAATGTGACACAAACTAATTTAATAAATTTATTATCGGTTGTTTTATTGAAAATATTTATTAAAAATCGTTACATTGCTTGGTTACTCGATTATTTACCTCCTAAAAATATCTGCTGCCCTAATACACAGTGACCATGATTTTGACGTTATTTATTCTCTTTGTTCATGTGAAATGTTTTCCTGGCTATTGTAAATTAACTTATCTTTAGTGTTTCATAAACTGTTTTATTACCTTTCTTATTGATTGCTATAGTGGAAAGATATCGTTAAAGTTATGATGTAATTTAGTTCTTTGAGCTTACACCTCAACTGCCACCCAATTAACACAATTAACTGGATATTGACCTGTTTTTTTATCTTTGTTTATTTATAATTTTACTATTTAACAGACACTAGGATATTGTAAAAAATATCTTTAAAGTTACAAAAATATTTTACCATCATTATAATTAATTTGTTTATTGTAAATATGTCATGTATGCCGTGACGTTTCTTGGTTAGTAAATTATTTACCTCTTGGTAATATATCCATTACTAACTCGCAATGACCACGATTTTTACCTTGTTTATTCTAATCGTTCATTTGAAATTTTACTATATTATTACTGACATTCAGTTATTGTAAAAATGATCTTTATTGTTTCATAAACTATTTTTTTTACCTGTAATTTTGATTATTTCAATGGAAAGACCTCATAAAAATTATGACGATGTGTAATTCTTACCCAATATACCACTTAACAATACCTAGTGTCATAATAACCAACGACCAAGAGCTTGAACTCGTTTTTACATACCCTATTTACTTGAAATTTTAAAATCTAACTAATCTACATTAGGACGCTGTAAAAATTATCTTTAATCTCTGTTTAATGTTCTGTAAATATGGAAGGATAAATGGTGAAATCTACAGACGGATGAATGTATCTCAAAGAGTATTGGAATGAATGTGGACAACTGCGAAGAACTATGTTGTATCAAAAGAGGCAAAGAAAAGATGGCAGTAAATAAAAGTGTGTTGACGCCAATATTGTTTTATGGATGTGAATCATGGGTTTATCAGGAGCAACGCAAGAGAAGGTTGAACATGGTTAGTATGAGATATCTTTAATATATGTATGAAAACTCGTATGAACTAAGCTACTAATGAATGGGTGCTGAAGGAGTGTGGTTTGAAAGGGAATCCAATAGGTCAATGTGAAGGAAGTGTCTTACTTGGTTTTAGGCGTGTTGAGAGGATGAGTGGGGTTTGAGTGGTGGAGAAAATATATGAAGGTAGAATGTGGATCAAAAGGAAGGAGTAGGCCACGTAAGACGTGGCTAATTGTTGTAGACGAATATGTGAAAAGGTGATTATAAAAGTTTTAAAACGGTACAGTGATATTGTTAAAGAGAAGGGAGGTTGCAAGGATAGGGAGGTGTGGAGAAACTTAGGGATGATGGATGTACGGAGTAATGATTTGTTTCTTTAACACAGAGGTAATTGTTAGAAGAAGTTCATTCTTGTTGGCCAAATGGTGAATCAGGACTAGTAAACTGATATCTTGAAGCGTTTGGTGGAGGATGTGAGGTGAAAATGTCCAGACAAGTGGCACATGTAGGATTGGCCACTGTATCACGATAACACGCCCATGCACATAGCTCTCTGTATGTGAAGCAGTTTATGACCAAATACGTATCAGTAGTTCCCCATGGTCTATTACTCCCCTGAACTAGCCTCTTGTGACATTTTCCTGGTTCCTTAGATAAAGATTATATTAAAAGGGTGAATATTTGATGAGAGAAGAGATATTAAATGGAATCACAGGAGACAATGAAGAATATATCATCAACAGATTTCCAAAGCCTCTTCCAGATATGAAAAGAGGGCTGAAATCACTGTATCAAACCCAGATGGTACTACTTATAGGGTAACAGATGTGATATAAGTCTAAGATAAGCCCTCATTATTTTATAGGTTTGGTCCGATAACGTTTGGATCGCGACTCGTATCATCAACATTATGAATATCTTGACGCAACGCTTAGTGTTACCAGAACATTATAAATATAAAACAAATAAGTGGTCATTATTAATTAGTCACCATGTTAATTAATAAGAAAAATACACTAAGAAGACATTCTAAAAATGAGATTAAACATTTCACAAAATATAAAATTTTATCAAACACCATTTTAAAGAGATTTACACCTTATGCAGAGGAAATAATTGTGAATCATCAGTGTGAGCTTCGACGAAATAGATGGACAACGGATCAGATTTTTGCTACTTGGTAAATATTAGGAAAAAAGTTTGAATACTACATGATGGTTTATCAATTATACAAAGATTTTAAAAAGGCCTACGAGTATGTTAAAATAAATCAATTATATGAAATTTTAGTTACGTTTGGGATACCCAAAAAACTGGTCAAGTGAATTGAGGTATGTTTGACTGATTCGAATGGCATGGTACGTGTTGGAAATACACGGATTCAGGGGGAGCGCGGGTCAAAGGGTCAGTTGACTCCCTTGGGAAAGTTAGAAAATTAATACAAAAAACAAAATGAAAGTTCAAATTTTAGAAAGATATTACAGCACAGATAAATTTTACACAATTTTTAATTTTTTACGCGCAGACACCTTTTAAGCTAAGTCCACACGTGCGTTATTCGCCCACATTCATTCAATGTTTGATATGATTCACGCAAGTGTGAAAAAAATATTCGTTTTCATGTACGAATATTAGTCGCGCATAGCGAGTAACGAACATTGTTCCTCATAGAGACGGTATACTATCACACATCAAAGAAGGCTAATAATCGCTTGAGAGTAGTTCGTCCAAGACTACCAAATATAGAGTATGTGTGGAACTGTGGTGGGCTCTGCCCCCCTGGAAATAATTTGCCCCTCTCTGGAATAAATTCCCTCCTAGATATATTTCAAATCCTCTGATATTATAGAACATGAAGCTGAAACATGGCCTTAAATCAAACTCCAAATGACTTATAGGTGCATTCAATTGTCAAAAATTTGCCGGAGAAGATCTCTTCAAATATCTACTAGACTAGAGGCACCTAACTGGCAGAAAATTTGTGGAAGGAAAGCTCTAAATAGCTTCCAAGATCAACCAAACTTCAAAAATGTCTTGAGGATGACAAGTCCAAATTCTGAATTTTCTAAGAGAATTCAATTTTCAAAATTTTATCGGTGGAAGACCACTTCAAAGATTATCTTCTAGAGGTATCTAATTATCTTGAAAACTATGGTGAATATCACTCTAAATTGCTTCTAGGGGCATCCAAATTTCATAAATGTCTAGGTGAGGAACATTTTAAATGGCCTATAAAAGAATCTAACTATAAAAAACCAAGTCGAAGACTACTCATAGCTTATAGAGTGAACCATTTTATTTAAAAAATTATTGAATGAGGGCCACTCCATATAGCTTATAAAAACTGTCTGATTTAAAAAAATTGGAGAAGATGACCACGGTTTAAAACATACATAAGATCAAATGTGAATGAGAAATTATTAAATGGCTTTAAACAGAAATCTAACATTGTAAGTAACTATGTTATTTATAATTATGACCCCCACCCCCTATGAAAATGATCTGGATACTCCCCTGGTGTTGGATGTCACTTATCAGGAAAATTTCGAAATACATTATGGGTTGAAACATAGATAGGTACTTTCGCCATAGCTTTTCAATCTTGCCTTGGAGTATGCTAATAGGATAATGCAAGAAAGTGGGGAAGGGTTGATATTAAACGGTACATTGCAGCTATTAGAATACACAGACGATCTAGTTTGTTGAGCTATATTAAGGAAAATGTTGCAAGAAATGGATACATTTTACTAGAGTCTAGAAAGGAAATAGGTTTAGAAGTGATCGCCAAAAGACTAAGTGTATGATAAAACAGATAACACCAAATGGGGACTTAAATTTAGAGATTACTTAGAACAACATGTCATTTGACAAGGTTAATAATTTTAAATATTTTTATGAACAATTTTAACTAGTAATAACGATATTAGATTGGAAATTAGGAAAATAATACAGTCGGGAAATGCCTGCTATTTCTCGGTTAGTAAGTTGTTGACATCTCAACTTCTGTCAAGAAAAGTAAAACTCAGAATATACAATACTAATATTTTACCGGTTGTTCTATAAATTGGGCAAAAATTTTTTGTCAAATTGTGAAAGAGAGACTCTTTCAGCACATATATAATATGAGCTAATATATATATATATTTCTACTCAACTTGCCAAATATAAAATAGATGTATTATCTACCAACCCTGCTAATCAATTAAGAAGACAGTAGTGCTGATACATTGTTAAAGTTTAAATGGTTAGCAAAATATTTCACTACATGTATTATTGATTCTTTTTATTGAAGAGATCTCGTACAGAACGTAAAGTAGCTCAGGTTGTCTGTTAGCTACCTTGTAGCAATGCCGTCTGTCAATGGCACATATGTTGAAATAATTTGATACTATTGGTTTATTTTGAACCTATTTTCTTGACGTTACGTTATAGCCACTGCAATTTTACTAAGCTTTCTCTCGTTCTCACACTTTATACCAAAAAACTGAAATATACAAATTTTAATAATATAGTATAGTAATAATTAATAATATAGTATTAATTAACCCACCTCGGTGGCCGCGTGGTCTACCGCGGTACTCTCGCGTTAGAATAGAATGCCAATGACATGGAGATCGGGGTTCAATCCCAGTTCGGTGCAATGAGGGTGGGTTTCCCTAGATGATTTTCCACTCTACTTTCATGAAATTGTAGGTGCACTTCCTCTAAATTAAACCTTGCAAATCCCTAGCACATTAGTGTAATTAGTACATATGCGTATAAGCTGAAAGGCTAGAAAGACGCAGGGATAAAATAAATAAACAAGGTACTAATACGATCTATTAAAAACTTTGAATAATACTGAACGTTACAAAGGTTTAACATAAAAAAATATTCACTATTTACAAAACATAAATGGACCGCAGATACACAAAAGACGTTGAGGTGGCACTAAGCTTTTGAACATTTCAATCACTGGAGTGACGTTTACATTTGTCACACTGTAACTCAGGGGTTACACAAAATTTTTATGAATTTCAATTTTATTTATTTCTAAGATCTTTTCTTTTTTTTCAGTTGTTACATGTGAATTTGTTTAGCTGCTAGGATTTAATTTAGGCCTTAATGCTAATTCTAGTAGTAATTATAGAGCAAGTCAACCTTTTTGACACGCCCTTAGCATTAAAGATATAATGATAACTTACTTTAGAGATAAAACCTAACCCTCTCGAGCACTTATTTTGACGGACGGGTAGAATTTGATGGTTACTACATGCCATCAAATTGATGAACATTTCTACCTTTAGTGACTATTATAGTAAACGGAAAGACAAAATTAATGGTTAGTATTACATAACACAAACGACCAACCATAATAAATACCTTAACAAGACATTATGAAATTGAGAGTAAATGTTTCATAAACAGTTTTATTATCTTTATTATTGATTGTAATATTAATAATAATAATACTTAGCCCTGCTTCTTACTACTTGGTAGGTTTATACGCTTAAGTACTAATTGCGCCAATGGGTTAGGTATTGAGAAGGTTGAATATAGAGGAAGCGAACCTGTATTTGTGTGGAGGGAGAGTGGGAAACCATTTAGGGTAAGCCACCCTCAGTTCACACGAGCTAGATTTGAACCTCGATCTCCCCACCCTGGACAATCTAGATCAACACGAAACTAGCATGTTATCTAACTACATCACCGAGGCGTGTTATAGATTGTACCATAAGGAGTTCGTAAAGATATCTACGAATTTCACCCTCTTGAATATTTACCTCTTAACAATACTTGCTGCCCTAATACATAATGAGCTAGAGTTCGACCTCATTTTCCTTCAATTTGTTTTTTCTTACTATTTTTTTACATTTTAGAATAGTTTGATTCAAACTGTGACAGAAATAACTTATAATGACCTGTACGAAATAAATATATATGTATTTATATATATTTTAGCTAGTAATATTATTAGCTCACCATATTTACATCCTAACGGTCAAAACACATTGCCTCTTTAAAAATTGTCAAATGCAGAACATTATGTATTACAGTGTCATTAAATGAACGATTGTTTGGAAATTGTATGTACTAAATCTTTAACTATATGAATATGGCAATGTGGTTATGAAACACGTTCATTAAAAAAAAAGACAGGCAGCCATTCATAGTTAATTATGTAACTGCCTCAGGAGTATTTGCTGATGACTTAACTCTCTTACTAGTTATCTAATGTAAATAATGTCGAAGTAGACCATCCACTGTCAGCAACAACAACATTAAATATCAAAACAATAACAATAATTCTAAATAACATATAAATGTGTTTAGCTATTCCGTGCTGAACAAGCTTGTTACCGCACGTGTTAAAACAATAATGTCAGTCACACCAAAATACGCAATTATCATTGATAGGTCGGTAACTAGATCGTTGAGGTGTTATATACCCCTTTCTGATGATTATGTCTCACTCGATAAGCTCAACAGTGGAGGCTCAACAGTAGAGGCGCAAAAGCAGAGGCTCAACATTGTAGGAGTACAATATCTTGATGTCTTTACTCCTTAGAACTTAGTGGTTGAAGCCAGATTTCGTGTAACTTATTTAGAGAATCACGACTAGATGCCTAATTAACGGGCACACATAGGAACCGCAACCAAAGCCACCACGCAGGGGCATGGTCGGGCATCAGTGAAGACGAACGGACCTGCCGGGTATCGAACTACATCTTACACTAGCACAGGTTGCTGACACGACAGTCTCATTTCTAATCTATCTCTTATTATAGACGTGATTATTCTCACATTAGTCTAAATGTTTGTCATATACTCTTTCTAGTACTTTTGTCAATAAAAACTATAATATCCAGTTTTGATTCAATATCCTCAATCGCTCCTTAAGATTCTTTCCACGACCATCCAAAATTATATATATTACTCTAAAGCCACATGGCTGACTCACTCTCTCAATCACTCACGGACATTAATGTTTACTCACTTCCAGAGGAGCTAGAAACTTGAAATTTAGCAAACTTATAGATTCTAGGCTGTAACCGACGGGAAAGTTCCAAATGGTTAAACATTTTAATTTTTAACCCCCGAAAAAATTCAAAATGGCGAAGCAACTTTAAAGTCGGTGTGGTATATAGAATATAATACCGGTAATTTTAAGTTGTTACGTTCAAAACAACGCTGGAATTAAATTAGTTTACAACCACTTGCAAAGAAAACCCACCGGTGGTTTGGGGCGGAGCCCCCAACGAGCAAAGCTAGTGTATGTATATATATATATGTATATATATATGTATATATATATGTATATATATATGTATATATATATATATCAAACTAATAAATATATATATATATTCATTTAGAGTTAATGTAAAGTACACTATTAATTTATACGTTCACACATCTACTACCTTAACGATTTCTTTAAATGTTGTCGACTAACTAGTCATCTTAAAGGTTATGCCTGCAACTTTATATATGAATCAAAGTTTTGGGCCTGGTAACAATTTCAAGAATATGCTATCCATTTTAATGCCCCTTGATTATAAGTGGAAACGATTAGTCTAATTTATGCATAAAAATATGTAACTTTCCTGATTGGTGGGTGTTACTTTATTTTGAAAGATGAATTAAATTTAATATTTACTAGGTACCACGAACATATTTACGTGGAGGCTTGCACTACTTTCTAAATACCAATAATAGTCGTTCCTAACTCCTAAATATTTATAACCTAACGAAGACAATGGTGAGATCTTATAAAAGTAGGCTTCAATGCTTCATAAACTGTTTTACTATACCCGTCTCGGTGGTGTAGTTGACTAGCGCCACTGGTCTGATCTAAATGTCCTAGGTTCAACCCCCGGTGGTACCATAGGTACTTTCCCCGAAAGGAGGACTGTATCTGTGGTCACCATTGTCTGATTAATGAGGCTTAAATTATGTTTTATATTTCCATAGTATCCACACCTCCAAATTCACCATCACATCACCTTAATGCATGTGTGACGTGTAGAAAACCTCTAAGGTATACCCTAGGCAACGTTCTGTTCCCTCAGAGCAGCTAAAAGTCTACATTAACGGACACCTAATTGGATAATGCATCATTCACGGTTAAATATGCCAAATGAAAAAATAAGGAACAAAGTGTTCAATTAAACAATACAATTTATTCAACAACGATGTTTTTGTTTTACTTTCTCTTGACTCGTCGGAGAGAGAATTATTGTGATAGTCAAAAAAATTGTTTGAACTCGAGATTTTTATAAATGTTAACGATTCATTGAAACCGAAAAGGTTGTTTTCGTTACGCAGTATGTCTATCTGTATCTCGGCCTAGAGCCGAAATAATTAAAACGATAATGACAAAACTTGATAGAGTTATCATAAGGTTCCGCCGAGGAATTTTTAAAATTAAAGATAGTAAAAAGAAGGGTTAAAATATAAAATAAACATAGATTTTCTTGAAATCCACTCCATTGATTTTGTTAAACTTTGTACATAGTTACTGTTTAATATCACAAACAAAATGGCAACCATAATTTTTTACATAAGAAAGGAATTTGAGGATACCTTACACTTATGGACATTTCCAATTTTGATTATACTCTAGGTACTTTTGAGAGATGAAAGTAACTTATTACTAGAATGTTGTAGTAATGTTAAAATAAAAATATTTTAATCGAAATATATATTTATAAAACCATCACTTTTTTATCTTTAAGTATATATAATTTTTTTTAAGTCTTTGAAATGTGTTATTGTTTGTTATGCTCTTTGGTTGACATATTATATGTTCCTCTTTTTACTTTCTTTCTATCTTACAGATAGAGAAAGTATGGTGATCGTCAAAAAAATCGAACTCGAGATTTTGATGAATTTTGAAGTTTCATGACTCCCTGAATCCGAAAAAGTGGTTTTTGAATTTCCGTCTGTCTGTCTGTCTGTCTGTCTGTACCTCCAACTAGAGCCTAAACTATTTTACCGATTGAGCTGAAACTTGATATCTAGGGTTTTCATAGGGTTGCCCCGAGGGGTTTTTGGAATTGGATATCTACCCCTAAAATTAAGGGTAGTTTACTGAAGGGAAAAAAGAGAAAAAGTCGATTTTCTCAAAATCGGCTCTAACGATTTTGATTAAATTTCATTTATAAACATTAATAAATATTCCAAACAAAATGGCTACCCTCAATATTTCGGCAAAATGGCTTTAAGGGCTCCGGTCTGATGCGTCAATTAACATTTTTTATAATAGCTCCGAAACTATTTGAGATATGAAATTACTTAGCATTACAAATATGTATATATATTTATAATACAGATATTTTATCCGAAACATATTTTTATAAAATCAATAACTTTCAATCTATACGCAATTATATGAATTTTTTTAACTTTTTGGACATTAAAGTTTAAGTATTGCGACCGTAAAAAAAAACTAACCTGAAATGTTGATGGATGTCGACGTCTCATGACCCCCCGAACCCTAAAAAATAGTCTTTGCAATGCCGTCTGTCTGTGTGTCTATAAAAACTTAAAATTAAGGGTAGTTTACTGAAGGGCGAAAAGAGAAAAATTTGGTTTTCTCAAAATCTGCTCAAACGATTTTGATTAAAATTCGTATCTAGGCGTTGATTAAGATTATAAATAAACTGGCTATTTTCATTTTCCTATGAAAATGATTTTTAGGGTACTTTACAGAAGCGTTAATTTCCGTATCTCCACAACTATTTGAGAAACTAAACAACTTATCATTGCAAAATTGTAGGACTATTAGAAATAAAAAACTTTTATTTGACATATATTTTTATAAAAGCAACAGTTTCTGAGATATTTGCAAATATATTAATACAATTTTGTGAGCTTTAGTTGTAAACATATACTACTTAAGTCTTAACGCAATAATTCTCCAATGCCATAGAGTAATTAAATATAAGTATCTAAAAAAGTATGTTATTTTTCCTTAAAGCTCTTAGGAGAAATGTTTGCATAGCAATGATCTATCTCCATTTTAGACTCAATAGTCAATATTTACATTTTTTATTGGTCAAAATGTATAAATGAATAATTAAATATCAATGCGATGACTTGAAGATCTGCAACACCTTATAAAATGTTAAAACTTTAACCAGAAATCGAAATTTTAATACGAAGTGTTGACCCTTGTGGAAGACATTAAACTGTTTGAAATGTTCTTAGGTGGACAAAGATGCGCCTCTTTTCTCATTGATTCTATATCATTGTATATTATTTTATGCGTGTTCTTATGTGGAGTAGTGATAATACAATGTACATTATTCCGTTCAGAAATCTTACGAGTTTATAGAAAGAGAGAGAAAGTCTGTGCGGTGCGCCGTACCATTTATTTCACTATTAACAGTCTATATTATTTCATTTATTCTATTTGGTGAAGTGTTTATTACATTTTTGTTTAAAAAACCTAAGAGTTTTTAATAAATGTCATTATTTTAATATAAAAGAGAGAGATAGTCTGTACAATGCATCCTGCCAATTATTTTCTGATATATGCTACATATAATTATTCAGGAGAATGAATGGGAGCTTTTCTGGATATTTGGAAATCAACCTCTAGCCCTTTTACTCATCTGAAACACAATTAGGTAGAATTAAAAATCAAATACTTGATTTTGTGAGATAATCTAACCCTCTTGATTGGTTAATTTGAAATTGTTTTCCCTCCTTAAGATAAAGTATTGTAATAATTAATAATAATCGATCTCATAATTATGAGGAATTTTTACATTTTATGTGAACACGAAACCAAAATGTAGATTTTTAAATTCAGGCTGTCCCCATGTGTTTCTGTCTGTCTTCCTGTCTTTAATACTGCATCAAAAAGTTTTTGGATGGATTTCGTTAAAACTTGATATTTAGATTTAATAAGGCTATACCTCGGGAAGATTTTTGAGTTTGGATTTTAGCCCTTATATAAAGGACAGGGTAATGGTTCTAAATGGCTTTAAAATATTTATATAAAGAACAGTTGACCACAATTAACTATGTATAGACCATACTTGTATTTTGGATAAAAAATAGTTCAAGGTTAGTTTATAGATGAGTGATTTTCTAAAATTCGAAAAATTTTGGAAATGGCTCTTAAGATTTTGTTTAAAATACATATCTGGGGACGGTTTGAACTGACAGACCCGACACATAAAATATACTTGGTTTTTTAAAGGAAAAGTTTGTTTAAGCGTAGTTTACGGATGACAATTTTTTTTAATTTGAAAAGGTATTTTAACAAATAGTTCTAGTAATTTGGTTCATAATAGGTATCTATTAGGGTTTTACATTATAAGATCTTATATACCATTTTAATTAAAAAAATACATTTTTTATTGGCTTACCAATTACTAATTTTTGTAAAATTTGATCTTTTTAAATAGCGTTAACGGACTTTGTTCAAAATTAGTATCAGGAAACTATTATACATGATAAAATTACTTTATTTTTTTAGTAAATCAGTTTATTGGTATTTTAATTACGACAAATTATAGAAAATTTGATATTTATCGAAATTGTGCTTAAAGATTGAGTTCACTTGGAGAATCATTTTCATGATAAATAAGGATAAGTTTTTATTTTTACAAATTATATAATAATTTAAAGGTAGTTTAAAAATAACTTCTTTTTGAAAATTTAAAATTTAAAAATAATATTTGAACAATTTGGTTTATAATTGATATATGATGAGTGCTTGTTGAAATTAACAAAATTATGTTTTTTGTTTTATGAGGAAACATTATTTAAGGTTAGTTTACTGAAACCCTCTTTCTGAAAATTTTCTTCGTAGCTATAATACACAATATGAACAAGTTTGTGTGATAGTCTCTTTCCATTTATTTTTTACGGGCATAAATTGAAATTGATTCATATTACAGCTAATAAATACTATAAACCTTTTTATGTGAATGTAATAGTTAACATAACTTATGTAAAAGCCAACTTAATGATTTCTTTGACCTAAACACAATGATAAGTCATAACGAATCGTTTTGAAAGAGAGCTTAAATGTTTTATGAACTATTTTACTGCCAATAATATTTTATTATTCGAAACACATCGTAGAGCTCGTGACGTAGTTCATTTACTTGATTATTTACCTCTTAGCAATACCTGCTTCCCTAATACACGATAGTTTGGAAATTTACCTAGCTTTTATTGATTTTGTTCATTGTGCATTTTACTATTTTTCTAACAATAAAATTGATAATTATTGGTATCATATTGTCAATAATGATTCTTTAAGTATTTGCACAAAATAAATATAGAGTAACGGCAATGACGGTATTTTAATAATATATCTTACAAACTTCAAAATTGTAGTATTTAAACTTGAACAGTGATTCAATTATAATGTATTTGGTAATTTTTATGATTTGACAAAATTTCTTTAAAATGATGATTAGTTTATATAGTAGTAGTATTTTAGCTGAGAAGGGTACAGAGTGTAAAATATCTTGAAAGCGGGAATGAGTCGATCGGTGGGAGTAAAAAGGATTTAATAAGAAGAGGGCAGAATGGGGAGTTGTTCTAAAGATGTGTAAAAGAGACCTGCTATAATAGTAGAGAAGTGCCCTTTAAGTATAAGAAAGTGCTGTATAGGTCGTACTTTGTACTGATAGGCACATGGACATTGATTGTAAGCGAATCTAGAAAAGTGGAGGCCAAGGAAATAAAGTTTGTGAGGAACATGTTAGCTGTCACAAGGAGAAACAAGATTACGAATGAAGTTATCTGAGAAAGAGCGTTATAGGGAGTACATGATCTAGTAAAGGAAGCAAGGCTGAAATGGTATGGGCATGTAGTGAATATGGTTTATACCCAATCTAGTAATTTAATAACTGAAAGTAGCTCGTACAGCCTTAGATGTATCTTATTTACCTGATAATATTATATATAATACCGTCTTAGCAGTGTTTATTGTCCTGGTACATATGGTCCTATGAGTTTGTATTTTTTTTAACTATAGGCCTACCAATTTATTCGAAATTAGTGAATTAAAAAAAGTCATATAACTATAATAAATGGTACGGAACTCCACACGAACTTTCTTGCCCTATTGTTTAGATATGTATATATTTACTCAAAATTTGAATTTAATATACACCAGCAAACCCGAGAAAAAATTGCGCTAGACATATGTAAAACATTTTTTGACCCATGGTTTTAAATTTCATATTTTATTTTAAAAGAATTAACGTCTTCACTTGTATATATAGACCAATAAACAGTAACGATATTGGGTCCCCGAGGGTCAACACTTCGTATTAGAATTTTGACTTCCGTTTAAAATTTTTGTCATTTTACTAGGGGATGCATATCTTATGGTTATTGCACTGCTATTAAATTTCTTTTTTATAAATTTTGACCAATAAAATAGGTAATTATTAACTATTGAGTCTAAAATGAGAGAGATAAATATCGTTATAGCCGATTTTGTGAAAATAGGATTTTTCTATTTTCATCTTCTACTAAACTACTATTAATACTAGGGCTAGACAGACACACAAACAAATGGCGTTGCAAAAACAACTTTTTAGGGTTCCGGTGGTCATGAAACGTCGACGTCCTACAATATCTCGGGCTAAATCTTTTTGACCGTCGTAATATTTTACCTTGAAGTGTTGGCAGAGTTAAAAGAAAAATATATTTGTGTATAGCTTGAAAACTTCCGGTTTATAAAAATAGACTCACTTTGCTCGTTGGAGGCTCCGCCCCCAAGTCCCCATTGAGTTTTATTTGCATGTTAATGTAAACTAATGTAATTCCAGCGTTGTTTTGAAATTAAAAAAATGTTTTAAAAATGTGCAAAATTGACCTAAAATAAAAAAAATATAGCTCTATCTAAGGTATAACCGATGGAGACACGACCAAAAGTAATAGGACCAAACTTGTGGATCTCGCCAATTCGTATCTGCTGGTGCAATCTCTTTTTTGATAAGTCTTAGCGTTTAGCCACAAGAGACCCCCAAAGAAAGGTCCGCACTGACTTTAAAATTGCTCCGCCATTTTGAATTTTTTTCGGCGGTTAAATTTTTTAATTTTTTGGAATTTTCACGTCAGTTACAGATTAGAAGCTATAAAATAAGTTTGCCAAATTCAAGTTTCTAGCTCAACTGGAAGTGAGTAAACATTAATGTCAGTGAGTGATTGAGTGAGTCAGCCATGTGGTTTTATAGTAGCATAATTTCAAGTAAAAGATGTTTATTATAAATATATCCACATGTATGCAATGATAAGTAATTTCATATCTCAAAGACTTATGGAGATAAAATTAAAAACTAGAATTTACGCATCAGACCGGAACCCCAAAGTCATTTTGACGAAAAGTTGAGAGTAGCCATTTGCTTTAAAATATTGATCAAAACTTAGAAATGAAATCTAATCAAAATCTTTAAAGCTGATTTTGATAAAATCGATTTTTTCTCTTTTCGCCCTTAAGGAAATTACTCTTAATTTTAGGGTTGGATATCCAATTCCGATAATTCCAAGAGGTAGACCTATGAAAACCCTAAGTAGGGATCATTTACGGTTTTCAGGGCGGAAGTGACGTCATAATAGTGGGATGGGTAGTTTTTGGGATAGGTCCTTATA